>JBBPRH010000352.1:0-24178 GCA_038092915.1 Boletus pseudopeckii
TTGGCCACGGGTATGGGCGCTGGTACCCGGGGGTATACCCGTGCCATTGCCTAAACTGTCGTCGTCGAGACCGCACTGCACTCAAAGCTCGAATCGCTTGATTACATACGCAGAGGCAACCCTATTTGGGAAGGTGGAGCATCAAGGCCAAGGAACGAGTGATCAAAATCAAGAAATTGGGCGACCCAAGTCCAAATTGGTGTAATTCCAAGTCCAAAACTTGGCAAAACAAAGTCAATAATTCTGTCCAATACGGTCCCTCATAGTTCTGTCGACTCATGACATCCCCCCTTCTAGCAGGCTTGTTCAGCTTGTTGGATACCGCAAGCTCGCGCCGTTCAGCCCCGATCCGAGCTAGCAATGCCGTTGTCAGTCATTTCGGACATCTTTAGGCATTCTCATCATTCATCACATGACATTGTGTCATTGTTCCCCGTTGTCGTTCCCTTTTACATTCTGACACTTGTGCAACATAGTGTTGCCTGAGCACACAATACCTCTTCATGCCCTTTGCCCTTGTCATACCATATATCAGAGAGTTGTTTGTTATTGCACACTGGCACCTCAGTCCACTGGTTTTTCTTTTGGCATTGTTCCTCTATGCCCTGGGTCATGCATTGTCACCAGGCTAATTCAGCATTGGCAAGAGCCAGCCTGTTGACAATGTGTGATCCAGGGCATAGAGGAACAATGCTGAAAGAAAAACCACAGAGAAGAGGGGCTATTGCCTAGCTTGCCTTCATTTGAATGAAGAATTAAGAAGGTGGGAATGCAGAAGGATCAATGGTGAGTCAACAAAGAAACCAGACAAGGTTCCTCTAGCCACAGTAGATGGGGAGACAAAGAGTTGTTTGCTGGCAATCAATTGCCTCACACTTCAGAAGCAGGTGACTCAATGGGAGCATGGCAAAGGACCTGGATGCAGAAGGGATTCCAGATCCCAACCATGTGATGGAGACTGGCAGAGGGGAGCAAATGGAGACTGGAGAAGAGGAACAATGAGCAAGCTGAACAAGCCTGCTGGAAGGGGGATGTCACAAGTCAACAGAACCTCCACACAACAGTGCCAACTTGAATTCAACTTGACTGTCAGAAGTTTTCAAGAAACCATTATTATTGAAGCCAACTCCTTTTCATACTTAAAGAGAACCTCTTCACTGTGTAATTTCCTCAGTCTTAGCACACACACAAATCTTAGGATTTATCCAGTTCTTGCCTGTGCTACACTCTTCTCCGTGTAACACTCATACTCTGTTACCATTGTAGACACAGCCACCAGTTGGGGTAAAATAACCCGAGGCGCGGTCCGCATTGATCTTTACAGAGATAATCTCACCGAACAGCACACCCAAGCTCACCAACGACGATATTGTCAATCAGCCTCGTTCTCCCCACCCAAACAGCCCCACTCAAAATCACAGATCCACCCCCAGCAGACTGCCTCTGCGACTGACCATCCAAAACCTCAAAGGTATCCAGGTCGTTCATCTGGATATAGTCCAGCTTCATATCGACACCCCTCGAAGCGGCACCTCTGACTGCTCCATCCACAAGCACCCCAGCCGCCCGTATACACGCATCCTTTGTCTCTCCCGCCAACCAGCCAGACTCGGCAGCTTGCAGGGCTCTGTAAAGAGTATTCGCGACAGAACGCTCTTCCGGCGACAGATATGAATTTCGCGACGATAGCGCCAACCCATCGACTGGATCGCGCTCTGTCGGAACGATGTGTACATGGTCCGCCTCCGGGTTCGCTAGGAGTAGGTCACGGCACATTCTACGAAGCAACAGCGCTTGCTGGATGTCCTTTTGCCCGAAATACGCGTTCGTCGGCTGTATTGCCGTGTCAGCGTCCATCTACACGATCGACAGAAAGGAGAGACGCACTTGAACGACATTGAAAAGCTTGGTGACGATCGTAGCCACACCTCTGAAAAAGTGGGGTCGGCTGATACCTTCCATTTGATGGCCGTACCCCTTGACCTCGACGAACGTGCCCTTTTGCAAGGCAACGTCCTGACTTATCCCGGATGGATACATGTCTTGGACACCAGGCAAGAACACCGCAGAGGGTGTCCGGACGTCGCCCGAGACGTTCACCAGCTGCTTTGTCAGCTGCTCGAGATCCGCGGGCAACGTGCGCGGGTAGGCGTCCAGGTCTTCATGCGGTGAAAACTGGGCGGGGTTGACAAAAATGGAGACGACCGTCAAGTCGTTTTCCTGGAGCGACCTGCGAACTGCGCATTAGACGTGTGTGTGTGAGCACGTGTGTCCTCGGATTCGGGAGGGGTGGCTGACTGAGAGAGAAGTGGCCGTCGTGCAAGGCGCCCATCGTAGGCACCAAGCCAACGGTTTTCTTGTGGTCAAAGGCGGTTTGCCTCCATGTTCTGTATGCTGGGATGGAATTGAAGATCGGGATGGGAGACTGTGGGAGTGTCGAAAAGGACATCGTGGACCTATGAACGTAGTGAAACACTTGCAAGCTTCGCCAAATGCCTAGAAACATGTAGGAAACAAGGTTGGTTAGGCGTGTTTGAGAACGGATAACGAAACGTCGAGAAAGCCGAACATGGTCACCAGCGAGTGTGAAGGTTTCGCAAGCGATGCGTGGAACCTAACCCATATATATGACCTTACATTAAACACCTCCAGACTGGCCCGCAAGGTAGTTCATCGCTCTTTTCATTGCTGGTGCCGCTTCTCCAAGACTCTGTTCCCCAGCGACAATGCTGATAATATTGGTACGATTTCGCAAGCAAGTATGGTGACGGATGTCCTGATTCGATTCGACGATCTAGAGTTGACCTTCGTCGTTTCGAGGAATATTGGTAGTACTTGCACCGTTGGCGGTGGATGGGTATCTCGGGGTATGCGGTGAACCAGGGTCAGTAACCCCCGCGCCTTCAAGCTTCAAAGCTTCAGGTGGGTATCAACGTGCGCTAATCTCTACAGCAAGGGTTAAACTAATCCCTCCGCCATGATCGCGGTATTACACGGTCTCCGGCTGTTCTTCTAATGCCGGTGAGTCAATTA
This sequence comes from Boletus pseudopeckii, assembly GCA_038092915.1. NCBI lineage: Eukaryota > Fungi > Basidiomycota > Agaricomycetes > Boletales > Boletaceae > Boletus > Boletus pseudopeckii. The sequence goes on from JBBPRH010000352.1 coordinate 3,034, forward strand.
ACGCGCTTCTGTGCAACCCATGTCCGTCGTTCGCCGTACGCCGTTTTCCAGCTCTTCCACTCTGTCTCCCTCCCTCCGTCAGCCCATATCGCCCATCCATCTCTTATCCGCAACCAAGTCACCACAGGATGGGCAAGAATAGCAGCGCGCGCGCGTCCAAAGACCGAGAGTGGGTGTGTCTCGGGAAGCAGTTCCGTCAGGACGTAATGTCCGACACCGAAACCAGTGCCAATGCCAAGTCCCCAAATCACCTGATGTGGTGTGTGGTACAACAAGTTCAATCTAAGGGAGAATGATCACGCGCTTTCAGAACAAGGTCGCATCGATCCTGACTGACCTCGAGTAGGCAACAAGCGCGACCCATGAGACGAGGCCGAGATAGACCATCAATCTAAATGCTTGATCGAGCAAGGGACACCCGCAGGAGGTAAAGCGATGGCGGAAATACATGTGACAAGCCAGAAAAGCACCGAAATAACCCATGTATTGACTGTGTGAAGATGGAAAGCCATACCCGTACAGGTGGAGGTTACTGTCTAGGTCTAATGAGATTCAGCGCTCGGACAGGACGGCGATGAGATACGTACTGTTCGGTCGTTCTTCCTTGACGATGTGCTTCAAGATCCAATTGAGCAGTTCCGCAAGTAACTGGCCTGCCCACATGTTAATGATAGTGAGCTCGCGCGTTTGTACGGCAAGGGCAGCATATGCGGGCTAGTAGTTGCAAGTCTCGTCTGCTCGCGTGCAACTGATAGGATGATACGGTGCTGCTGTACGCACCATGAGAAGAATGGGGGTTAACGTGAACAACGCCAACACGAGGGAAGTATCTGAGGACGCATCGTCTGAAATAGCTCGTCAACAATACGGTGATGGGCATCCATGGTCATGCCTCACATAGGACATGCGTCAGATCCAGAGAAATCCTGTCAGTCATTGTCAAGCGCTCGAGTTGGTCGGAAGGAACTTCAACACGTTGTAGTTCCGACTTGCGCATCCACAGCACGTGCGGTTATTACTTTATCTCTCCACACAGCCATCAATATTGTACCCACATAACATTCATTCCTGTGCTCAACTCGAGTCACTGCACCGTAATGACTCTCGTTCTGCTATAAAAGGAGCCATCGTGCGTGAACAAGTGTTCTTCACCTCCGCCTTTACGTATGACTTCGTTACAGCAAGTTGTCGAGCAGCTGGCGTTGCTCGCTGCCACGGGCACCAACGGCACCGCCGGTGCGGATGCTACATCTGCTACGTCTGCCCCGCGAGGGCCAGTCGATCTCATGGCATCCACGTTCAAAGTGCTCTTCTCTGCAACTGCTTTGCGTGACTGGGCGATCCTCTTGGCCATCGGCAGTCTCTTTGAAACGGCTCGCAGGCTGCTGGCTGCGCTTTGGCGTTGGTTGATCAACTCGTTCTTCATCACGGCGGTCTTCGAGGAAGATGATGTCAGCTTCCGTATGGCACTCGTTTGTCATGACCCTCGGTTCGTGTGTTGACTTTTTGTCTGACAGAGTGGATCATGCATTGGCTATCCAAACAGCCTTCGTGGAGTGCGTCGTGCTGTCCGATATATCAACGCGTTGGCACTGATCGTGAAATCCTACAGAAGGAGCACGAAACGTTCAAATTAGCACTTCCAACTTTAACCTTCATGCTGTGCAGATCGACTCAAATGACGACCAGGGTGCCCATTCGCGCAAAGTGACTTATCTTCCAGCGGTGTCAGAGTCGTATACCCTTTGGTATAATTATCGCTGGATGAAGGTTACTCGTACTATCGAGTCTCACCATGGCGGATGGTCTACTAGAGAAACGCTCGCAATGAGGTTGGTTCTGCATGATAATGTGACCCGAATATTACTCAATCGTTCCAGCATCATGACTCGCGAGCATGGAGTTCTTGCAGGCATTCTCCAGGACGCCAAGAATGGGTACATCGAGGCTCAAAAGGACAAGATTACAATTTTTGTTTCGGACAGATATAACAGGTACTCTCATTCAAATCAAGGCTCAGATCCGCCTACTTAAACGTCTCGTCGGTAGCGCTAACGGCTGGAGGGAACTTGCTACGCGTCCTAAGCGGCCTCTCAACTCAATCATCCTTGACCCCGGCATCACGGACCTTGTCGTCGAAGATGTCCGAGATTTCCTTAGCAGCAAGGTGTGGTACGCTGAACGGGGTATTCCCTTCCGCCGTGGATACCTGCTTGTACGTGTCCTTGTTTCGTACGCAGTTGGATGCTCACTCTGCTTCTAGTATGGTGCCCCCGGATCCGGCAAAACATCTCTCATCCACAGTATCGCAGGAGAGTTGGGTCTAAACGTCTACATCGTCTCACTTTCCCGCTCTGGACTGGACGACACGGGTCTCTCCGAGCTCATCTCAGCTCTCCCTGAGAGATGCATTGCACTCATGGAAGACATCGACGCCGCCTTCCACCACGGTCTCAGCCGCGAGTCCCCGCACGCACCATCCACTCAAACGTCCGACAACCCCGAGCAACAACAACAGGATATGTACAACACCGGACCTCCCGCGCCCACCGGCAACCGCGTATCTCTGAGCGGTCTCCTGAACGCGCTAGACGGCATCGGCGCGCAGGAAGGCCGCGTCCTGTTCGCGACGACCAACAGGTACAGCTCGCTCGATCCTGCGCTGTGTCGACCTGGTCGGATGGACTTGCACATCGAGTTTAAGCTCGCGAGTCGGTTCCAGGCTGAGGAGCTCTTCAAGCGGTTTTATGCCCCTTCGTCCTCTGCCTTTGCCTCCGTGGGTGTTACGGAGAGCAAGCGCGAGAATGGGAAGGTGGGCGAGGAGGATCCCTGCTCGAAAGACCTCATCGATTTGTCCGAGTCGTCGACGCCTCCTGTCCGCTTGTCCTCGTCATCCCCTTCACCACTCCCCTCACCTTCACTCTCTGAAAAGACCGAGGAGAACGACTCGGCAGGACCGACCTACCTCGGCGTCTGGCACCGCGCCCGCGCCCCCAAGCTCTCGCTCGACCGCATCAACGCGCTCGCTGCCCAATTCGCGCTCGCCGTCCCGGAGCGCCAGCTATCGATGGCGAGTCTGCAAGGCTTTTTGATGATGCACAAGACGCGGCCGTTTGGCGCGGTGTCGGATATTGGCGCGTGGGTGGAGAAGGAGTTGGCGGAGAGAAAGGGGGTGGAGAAGGTGGATGGCCCGGGGGGGTGTTTGATGTAGATCTCTGTTTTCTTTTTTCTTTCCTCGCGTCTTTTTTGGCAATGTACAATAGCTGCATGCATAATGATACTGTCGCCGAGGGGTGTGATCCTCAGGCACAACCACCGAAAAGTGTCTGGTTCACACAAGAATGCCAGTACTTCCATTTGCATCTTACATGGTCGATCACACTACTTATGCTTGGTCCTGAATACAGCACAACGTTCATAATGCCTACGCCTACAAATCAATACAGTTGTACATACCCTGGTATCTCTAGACAAGGAAAAACAAAAGAGGAAAAAGAAGAACGGTCTAGATGTGCGCTCGCCAAGCAAAAAGTAAAGATTATGGCCACTAAAAATCTGTAACGTGTCGGACAAATGGGTGAAAAAAGTACATGCGATCTAGGCAACTGGAGCGCGGGCGTATTTCCTGCGGAACTTGCTGTCCACGGACTCGAGGTAAAAGTTACCAGGCCAGATGTTCTCGACCGAGCCTTCTGGCGTGTAGCTGGCAGCGTTGTGGTTTTTCTCACGGAGCTGAAGAAAGAGAGCAAGGTGAGTGGGATGTCGGACGAGTGAACATAAAAAGCGGAGCTCACAGAGAGTGCATCGACGTATTCCTGGCACGGCACGACCTTCATGCTCGCCAATCGCTGGAGAAGGTCCATTTTTTCCCGAATCTCACATGTGTCACCCTTGACACGAAGCGTGAAGAAACTCGATGCGCAACCGCTTCCGAAAGCAAACATACTCAGACGTTTGCCCTTCAACTCGGTAGGTTCAACGGAGGAGAGGAGCGAAGCGAGACAGCCATATAGGGAGGCGGTGTACATGTTGCCTAGCCGTTTCGAGCAGTGCATGGCCGGCTCAACCTTGTTGCTGTAAACTGCCTTGGATGCAGCAATGAAGGTCTTCTCAAGGTTCTTGTCGGTGAGGGATGCGCTGTAGGAAGTAGCAAGGATGGTGTCGGGAGAAGGAACATTGGCGAACTGGGGTGCTGAGGGGGAGTTGACAAAGTCGTTGTAGAATAAACGTCCGAAACCCTTCTGGACCTGCTTGCCGTACGGGGCATGGAATACAGCATAGTCCACGTCATCAAGGGAAAAGCCCTTATCAGACTTGCCGTTAGCGTGGCCATTCACATGGAGGAGCTTCTTCGCCCTAGCGGTCTTCTCACGGAAACGTGCATAGGAGGCATCAAGAGCGGAGATGTAAGTGGTTACGGAAACTGGTCCATCGACCTCGGGATACTCGGAGTCCAGTTTGGGCTTGTAAAAGTCATAAGTGTTTGTCATGTGGTTTCCATGAATGGCTGGGAAAAGATAAACGTCATTGTTGGGTTATCACTAAATCGGTTAAGGCTCACGTTCGACGACCACTGGTGCGTTTGGACCAATAAGGATAGCACATGCACCGGCACCACCAGCAGGTCGTGCAGCCCCCTCGGCATAGATTGCGATATCGCCCGCGACGACGATAGCATTGCGACCATCCCAAGATGTCGACTCGACCCAGTTGACGGCATTGAAAAGAGCAGCAGTAGAACCGTAGCAAGCGTTTTTTGAATCGACACCCTCAATGTCGAAGTTACCCGACTCTGCAAAGAGGTCCATGAGGGTGGTTTTGACGGATTTCGACTTGTCGATGATAGTCTCGGTACCGACATCGAGACGACCAATGGACTTGGGGTCGATGTTGTACTTTTCGAGGAGGCCACTGACAGCTATTGCACGAAACTCGTCAATACGATGTTCCACGATGGTTAGATACGACGCACCGTTCAGGGCAAAAGAGTTGATGTCCTCGCGGTCATCACAGCAAGCCATGTACTCCTGGCCAAGACCAATGGTGTACTTTCCGGAAGAAACGTTGTCAAAGACCTCTAGGTCAGCCTCAGAGATGCACTAACATCGGGAAAGTGAATAGACAAGCAGGTGTCGCGTGAACAATGCATACCCTGCGGGGGAAGTAGACCTCCATGGCGAGGATACCGACATCCTTGGGACGGGGGAGGACATACTCTTCGGAGGTGGGGACGGATACGGGAGGGATGGCCATGGCTGAGTGAAGATGGGAGAGGACTGATAGACTGGAAAGCAGAAGCGGCAGGGATTATATAGCGGCTAAAGTCGAGGATAGGTTAATTTACATAACTGATTTATCTGAAAATCATATTAGTTGTGGTACGATATCTTTTGAGGTGGCGTGTTTCACCCGTCTCGAAAAAAAAAAAAAAAAGAAAGAAAACAACAAAAAAGGGCAGAAATGCATCAAGTTTACCTCTTTGGGTTAATGCGAGACATTCCCTCTGCTTCAATCTGAGACATTCAAGAGTCCCAGGGTTGGGAATGAGCTTCGCCTCGAGTTAGGCACTACCGTAGGCTCATCCTCAACGTTCTCTAGTCTAGCGCCTGCACTTTGATATGTAACCCCGAGATCCGGCATGTTTGCAAATGGGGCGGAGCCGCGAATTCCCCCGTGACTTCTGCCTCACTGCCATCGACTTGGTACATTGTCCAACGCTGCCCTCCGAGGTGCCCGACCACCGTGATGTTCGTATCAACCATCTTGTCATCACTGATGGACGTTCTTTTTCGCGACCAGGCTCTTGTCCGCACAAACACATATGTTGACCCCCTTGGTAATCCTCTCAAGCCCTCTCCACTAACGACCTTTGCTGCCGGCGCAGGAGATACCCACATTTGGATGGTCAGGTTCATTGTCAGCCACATCCACCGGGCCAGGATGAATCCGGTACTTTCTCGACTGGAGCCAAGAACGTTCCATCAGCACCGCCAAGATGCCATTCACGTTCTCCACTCTTATCCTTGGGCGCGTTCATCGCTTCCATTCACGTCCCCCGACAAGCTCAAAAAGCCCACGAAAACTTTATTTCCCCCCTGGCGGCCACACTCACGATCGGCACTCTATTCCTCCGGACCGGTTACATATCTCGCTTTCTGACCCTGTTCTCGTCGCAGCAGAACGGAGGCTTTCCGACGTCCCGAACACGCAGAGGCGCAGCACTTGGTTGATTATCGAGGATGCCGGCGCCAGGAAGACCGCCAAACCCGGATCAGTCGTGTTTCACCTCAAACAGGACGGTCTTCCCTCGCACATGTCGGCTGATTGCCATCTCGCGCCCGAAGCTGTGGACCCTCTGGCAACTATATCCAATACCCAAGGAACAACGCAAGGATATTGTTGGAAGGCCGGGTGTCAAAGAGCTGCGGGCAACACTGACAGCTTTACCTCCGAGAATAGGTATACATTCACCAATAAATCTTAGCTTCCTTCCCTGACCAATGATACCAGTCGAGACGGATCTGGTCTGGCGCCTTTGGCCAGTGAAACGTTCAGGGAAGAGCTATACACCAGAGGTTACTTGAAGAGGCCCACGAGTCGGCCATCGAACGTCATCCCCCGAAAATCAAGAACCAGCCTCATGTTTGTGAGCCGCAAGGTATTCCAGAAACTCCTGGGACGACGCCAGGGACGCAAGGTTGTGGAATGTCTGAGAGCGGGACAGGTAACTAGCCTGGGTAAGTACAGATCAGCCACTAACTATTTCCCAAGGGCATAGCCGAGACTCCTGGCAGACTTGACGTGCAATTTGCCGAGAAGCAGCCCTCGACCTCCGTCGCTTCCGTAACGCTCCGGACCCCATATGCGGACGGCTTCGAATCCCCCGGGCTGGACACAAACTCGTCCGCATCCGAGTCGTTCGATCTACACGAGTTTTCGTACCTTACAGCATTTACAACACCGCCTTCTTCGCCTTCAATTATCCTTGATGCTGAGACGTTCAAGGAAGGGGTCGACCTTGGCGACAGCAAGCACGCGGTATAACGGGGAGCTGTGCCATGATCCACGACTGTATTGTGTGGAGATGTGTCAGTATGGCGCGGTGCCAACGACGACCTTCTGCGGACGCACCGCAGCAAGACGCAATGGGCGATTTTAGGGTGTAGCTTCTCAACGTCATTGTTACGGTACTCAAGCAATCAGGATTTCATGATTGGATGTGATAAGATGATCAAAATGATATTCCCAGGGCATCTCACATCGGCACAGAGGAAATAAGCCGCCCACTAGCAAATCTAGAATCGCATGGCATGTTTAGTGCGTGTCATGATTGAAGGGGCAAATGCAAGCAGCCGAGAACTGATTGTTTGGCTGTCGTGTCAGAAACAAATAAACGTACTACGGAATGAGCCAGCGAATTCTGCCCCTTTAACCTCACATGAAGCCGCAAGGAGCCTTCCAAACTGAACATTTATATAGCGGCCCCCCCGCGATGAATCGCATCCGATAGAATTTTCTTTGCTATTACCTCGTGTTTGTCAACAGTGGATGCTGCGTCACTGTCATGCCATGCGCACAACTGACCTGAACCTCATGTAATAGTGGTGGACTCGTGTTCGTGTGGTGGTTATATCTGCTTCGGAAGCGCAGTCAATCAAGCACTCACCAGCTTCCATTGTCTCCCATGCAAGTCGTCGTTGATATGTCAGCGCTGACACTCGAAGTCACGCCATATCGTTCTCCCTTTGACGACGGGGACGCCGACCTCACTCTTCACGCCTCAGACGGCGCACAGTTCGCTGTTCACAAGTTATTATTGACCATGTCTTCACCTATGCTGAAGCGTTGTCTAATGGTGGGATCCTCTTCACCCTCTCCCGCTTTTGAGGGATTGGTCGTGAGACAGGAGGGAGGACGGGACACTATCGACCTTGTCGAAGATAGTGTGACGACTGAGAGGGTTCTCCAGTACTGCTATCCCTTTCCTATCCCCATCCTCGGGAATCTCGACGACATCCAAGCCGTGCTGGAGATGATGAGGAAGTTTGGGATGAAGGGCATCATGAACCGGGTGCGGAGTCTACTAGTCCGGCCGTCGTTCCTAGAGGAAGAACCGCTGCGCGTCTTCGCCATCGCCTACCGCTTCGGGTTCGAAGCCGAAACGCGCCTAGCAGCCCGACACACGCTGCGCTCCCCCATGTTCGGTCCGTACGTCAAGGAGCTGGAGCACATACCGGCTTCGGTGTACCACAAACTCCTTCAGTACCATCGCAAGTGCAGCGTAGCAGCGTGCTCGCTCACGTCTGACTTTTCGTGGTTCCCCGGCTTCGCTTCGCGCTGGGTGTGGTTCCAGTGTGATGACTGTGTCCACCACTCGCTTTCGTGGCCGCTCGCAGACGGGAAGATTTACGAGGTGAATGCTTGGTTCATCGAGTATATGGAACGCACGCGGGAAGCACTTCGGGAGCGGCCATGTGCCAAAGTGGTCACCGACCCCATGCTGATCGTAGAGGCACTGGAAACTGCCGCTCCTTGCCATACCTGTCGACCAGCAGCATATCTGGATCTGAGTGCCTTCATTGCGGACCACTTCACGGCGGAAGTGGAGAAGGCGACGGAAGGGGTGCGTGTTCCAGTGACCTTGTCTCCGTTTTGTCTCAAATGGGGCTCAACTTTGTTTCAGGTAGAACTCGATATACCCTTCTAGATGCATCGGGTGTAATGGCAATGGAAGACAGGTGTTTAGATCATTCATTGTGTATCACCCACCTGTACAACAGCTACAGTAGACTTTCTTCGGGTGTATGACCCAAGTTCTTGGGGTTCACTTCTCTGATTCTTTGCCAGCTGGTCGATTTTGGGTGAATATGGCTCGACATCTGTATTCTAAATCAAATTTCTTGGCCGGTTTCAAGCTAGAAATCAACCCAATGCCACAAGGAGAGCCACTGCACTCACGGCTCCGTGTTCAAGACTTCAACTTGATGTTCCCCGAGAAATGGACGGTAGAGTACTAAAATGGGCTTAGCGCTCAGCTTACGTATACGTAATAATTAGTAAGCGCTCTGCATCGAATACCAAATTTGGTAGGATCTCCTTCAGCTTGCCAATGTCCTCACTAGTCTCAGTTCGTACTTTGCTTGCTCTCTCCCGTACTCGACCACCACCCATCCTTTCGCCCTGTCACCGTGTCTCCCAGATATCCCCCCACTTTCGTTGTCAACTCAAGTTCATAGCGACCCCCCTTCTGCGCAGGAGCGTCGCAGCGACTCGTTGCGTACAATATGCACGCCCTCCCCCTGTCATCAAGTCGGACCCGGATCCAAGGAAGGGGACCGACGTCAACACCGAACCGCGCGAAAGACCCACCCTTCGCGAAAACATCTACACCCTTCCAAACCTGCTGACCGCCTCACGCATCCTCGCCTGCCCTGTCCTCGGATGGTCCATCTTCCACGACGACTTTTATCTCGCGACCGGCTTGCTCGTCTACGCCGGCCTCTCAGACATCGTGAGTGATGCATTCCGATCGTTTATTCGTTTGAACAGTGGGCTCGACCACGACGTCGAACGCTGGAAATAAATAAAAAACGATAATAACGATGATGATGACATGAATGAAAAAAAGGTCGACGGGTTCTTGGCGAGGCGGTTCAACATGCACACTGTGCTCGGCAGCATCCTCGATCCCGCCGCTGACAAGGCATTGATGACCACTCTCACCGTCACCCTCGCCGTCAAAGGCATGCTTCCCCGTACGTACCCCCATTCTTGCCTCCTTGATCACGCCCTGACCCCCCCTCTGTACGAACCAGTGTGGTTAGCGACTATCGTCATCGGACGCGACGCGCTCCTCAGCCTATCCGCGTTCTACATCCGTTACACCTCCCTACCTCCCCCAGTAAGCGGTGTTACTGGAAACAGAGGAGCACACTATCGATCCGTTCGTGCTATGTTGTAGAAAACTTGGCGACGTTACTGGGATTTCTCGATCCCTTCTGCCGAAGTACGTCCAACGACCATTAGCAAGGTGTGCACGTCTTTGTTGGTCTGTTGTACACATGCCCACTTTTTTTTGTGTAGTACAACACTGCTGCGCAGCTTGCGTTGATGTTCGGCACGACCGTCGCCCCGATCGGCCCGGCATTTCTTAGTGCATATCTCCCCGAGATGCAGTACGCCAGTCACTTGGCTATCGTACACTCACTGATTTGTCCTCATCAGGGCCCTAGTTGCCGTGACCACCGTCTGGAGTGGTTTGTCTTACGTTTTCTCCAAGGACGCAGTTCGGGTTATCTCGGAGACGCGCAAGAAGCGACAGCCCCCATCTCAACCTTCGTAGTAATACCTTTCCACTCAGTCCTATTTGGCTTCAGTATCTGAGATGATAATAATACACACTACACAACGTGGGCAAGATACAGACAACAGCCCGAGGGACGACGGGCAAAACATGACAACGACGATACAAAACGTTTCATCTATGCTGAACTATCGTTCTACGTCGACGGATCTCTTGCAAGGCGTCTGAAATGGCTTGCTTGTTGCCACAGGCTTCTCGCCAAGCATCGCTTGCACTCCTGTACCAGATTGAGAAGCTGCGTACAACGTGACTGCAGGGACGTACTTTGCACGGCGAATGAATACGATGCACCACGCAGCACTCTTAAGGGTCCGACGCTTTCTCGTGGCGGCGGGAGAAGGTTTAGGGTATCCTATTCGCGATATGCAGGCCAGGATACGCTTGTCACTAATCAAAGATACGTCAGGTCGAACATGACTAGAAGATACCTGTCCACGATACCTTTCTTCGAAACTCGACAAGAGTACGAGGAGGTATTGCTTTTGATAGCTGAGTCCGTCTCGCAATGTCGATTCCCGAGTGAACTTGGCCTTCAAGTAACGGATCTGAACGATCAGCCCTTTACACTCTTGTTTATGTTGCACCCTCAGTTCGTCGAGCTGGCCGTCATCGCTGCTAAAGGGGGCATTACAACGAGCGTCTGAAGAACAGAGGGGCGATGATTACGCACGTAGAGCAGACGTGTTGCTGCAGTCTCTTCGTCTTCGCCTTTTGGTTTTCAAGCTGATCGTTGAGGATACGAATCTGGGTCTGAGCTTGTTTCTTGGCACGTTCCGCCTTGGCGACCTCCTCCCTTTGCTTCTCCCGTGATTTCTCCTTTTCTGCACGGAGCGCCTTCAAATCGCGACCAAAGATCTCTGCGTCTTTTCGGACGCGTTTCAGCTCTGCCTCGAGTGCGGAAATGGTCCTGGCAATGTCTGTCTTTTCCTTCACCATCCGGTTCTTTTCCTGTTCTGTCCGCTGGAGTTCGTCGGCCTGATGCAAAAGCGCATGTCGGAGTTCTTCAATCTCGGCAAGGTGGATGTCCAACTGCTGACGTCGGTTTTCGTGCGCCTTCTGCGACGCCGAGTATTCGTTCCGAAGTTTATGGGCCCGCTGGCGACAAAAAGCCTGAGCGGTAGGTAAGCAGTATTACAACAAAAACCCCACCTCGGAGACTTGGGCATATCGCTGTTGAAGATCCTTGTGATCGCGTGCAAGAATGGAGCGTTCCTGTCGCAATTGCTCAATCGAAGACGTGTTTTCGCGCACTCTGGCTTCCAAAACTCGTGCTTTCTGTTCCGCATTCGCATTCACTGTATAGAGGCTTTTTCAGGCAAGTGATCTCCACAGGAGACCAGTCCTCGTACCTCGGAGCTCGGTCTCGAGTTCGTTGTTGTCCTGCTTGGTCTTTTGCAACTGGAATTTAACGTCGTCCATATCCTTGGGTTCGATGTCAATCGACGAATTAAAACATGTCATCATCACAAGTTACCATTTCAGTGCGCTGCAGTTGTCGAGCAACGTCTCCGATCTCGCGTTGCAGGCGGTGCTGTTCAGTGGACATCTTTCTGAGACGCATCCGTTCTGCCTGTAATTCTGCTTCAAGATCAGCGATGACTGCCTTTGCCTTCTCGGCCTCCTACAAATGAGACAACGTTAATTGATGCATAGATTGCACAGGTGAAATTTCTAACCCCTTGTGTACCCGCTCTTGATCTGCGACTTTCCCGTTCCGATTCGATCGCTTTCCTCACCTCTTGTTTCGCATTGCGCACTTCGATGTTCATACGATTCGCGGCGTCCTGGAGAACAGCCTTTTCACCCATGAGCTGGCGCTTTTCGTCCTGCCATTGTTTCTTCATGATGTCTAATTGGGCGTTCACGTTTTGAAGCTCCACACACAGCGCCTCGCTTGATTTGATGAGTGGGGTGGGTGGGTTGGCCAGGGGATCGCCTCCCGACATGTCCAAGGAGAAAGTACTATTCAAAAGCGTTAGCATGGTCGTCCAGAGGATATCTGTCTCATACCTCTCATCCGCTTCATAGGCTCGCTGCAGCCTTGATGGATCGATCTTCACGAAACAATGTTGGCACCGTAGCTTCTCGAGTCGACGAAGCCGTCTCTCCTCTCTTCTCTGCAATCTTGCGTTCTCGTTCTCAAGTGACACGATACTAGAGCGCGCATCCTCGAGATTCTTCGTGAGCTCCACGACGTCAAGACCCGCTTCTTGTAGTTCGTCCAATTTCTGATCGATGCTCTCGTTCGCGCGGTCGAGTTCTGTCTGTAGTCTTGCGATCTCCCCCAACAGAGGCGAGGCGCTCGGATCACCCCCAGTAGTCGCATTCAACCACGAAAGCTGTTAAAGATCATCTCAAATTTTCGAACCTTGGAATGGTGTCGGCGACGTACGTCTCTAAGCGGTGCTCCAGGCGTCTTGGGCCCCTTGATACTCATGGACAGAACATGTCGGTGGATTGGAGTAATGCCACTGGTGTTGACGGCTCTGTGCGGAGTCGCCATGTCTGCGTGACTACTCTTCAAAGCCCTGACCCGCTCCAACAACTCCTCCTTCTCACGTTCCAACACCTCAATCCTCGTATCCTTGGCCCTTTCGATGGCTCGTCGAGCGGGGGACTGCTGGAGGAGGGCGGACAACCTTGCAATCTCTTTGTTGGCGTCGTCCAATTCTGCCTCGAGGGCTTCCTCGGCTTCGTGATTGCTTGGCGGGTTGGCCATCGTCAGGTCTCGCTGCTTTTCTCGCTCGCGCTCCAATGCGGCCAATTTGCTCTGCAAGTCGGCCATCCTCTCCTCGTCTGACCTCATCTTCTCCTCTGCGGCTTCCAATGCTTCCTCCATCTGTCGGGCAAGCTCTGTCGCCCTCTCGCCTTCGTTCTCAAGCCTCTCCATGCGATCATTGGCATGTTCTTCCTCTACCTCACACTGATCGACGCGGTCTTGTGCACGCGCAAGCTGCTCCTGCAGGCCTTTAACGCGTTCCGCCGTATTCTCCTCCAGTTCGACAATATACGACTTGAGCGATCGCAGCTCCTCAGCGGTCTCCTTGTCGCCCTGCGCCGCGCACCGCTGGAATTCGGCTAGTGTGTCTGACTTGACTTGCAGCTCCCCCTCGAGATGGTCGAGGTCAGTGTCGCGTTCAGCGAGTTCTCGTTGCAGCTCAGAGACTCTTGCCGTCGCTCGCATGACCTCGGTGCTCATCTCGCTGAGCTGGCTGTGGAAATCCTCTTCAGCGAGCTTATTCGAGAGCCTCTCTTCCTTGAGCTCTTTCTCGAGCCCGCCGACCTTCCGATGGAGCGCCGTACTTTCCTCCTCGACTTCCTTTATATGTACTGTGGCTGCTTGCAGGTCGCTGCTGAGCGTGCTGATCTTGGTATTGGCTTCCTTCAAGGCGCCACCAAGCTCCTTGCCACTCTCCAATGCATTCTCGGCTTTGGCAGCGCGCTCGAGTGCGAGGTCGCGCTCTGTTTCCAAATGGTCTCGAACCTTCTCCGCTTCGCGCCTGATCTTGCTGATTTGTTCGACAGCATCAGCGTGTTTTTCTTCTGCTTCTTCGACACTCCTCTCTAGCTCACCGACGATCTCTGAGACCCCTTCCTCCACCTCCACCATCCGCTCCCGCCACCGCTCCTTATCTCTAGCCCGCTCGCCGCGTTCCTTTGCCAGGTCCTTGGCCACTCGATCCTTCTCCACCATCACCTGGTGGAGGTCTTCCGTCATCTTCTGGACGAGAGCTTCCAGTTCAAGCTTCTCCTCAGCCCATCCCTCCGCATCGGATTCTTCTACATCACCCAACGAGTTCCCAGCACTAATCCGTCTCCCTTTCCCCACACTCTCGATGCTCAGACGCGGCCCTTGCTTGACTTCTTCGTACTTTTGTAATCGCCCAATGAGATCAACGTTCTCTTCTTGCAGACGGTGATTGAGTCCGTGCAAGTACGCATTCAGCTTTTGCGCATCGAAACGACCCATCTTGCCTCGTTCGCCGAGACCTAGAGCGGGGTCGTAAGAGGTGTTGGCGCGAACGTGTGTCACAAGATCATGCGAAGACGTGGTGGAGATGACAGACAGTCTTTCGCTCGCATCATCATAGGGGGCAAGATTGTCACTATCTCCAGCCTCTGACGCATCGCCGTTAGGAATATACGTCTGCGCGAGGGGATGCGACATGCGACCCCGCCTAGGTCGGGGTGTTATTCCCGCAAAGGCCTTGTGCATTGTGGCCCCTGGCGTCGCCTGTCCGTCTTCTGCCACTTCGTTCATGACCGGAAGCGCGCTCAGACGTCGGTGAGGATGTGGTGTGGGAACTTTCATGCGGGGACGGGCGGTGGAGTTGATGACGGAGAGAAGGAATGATCTTCGGCGTGTGTGGGGTGTGACTAGCTCCGAATCTGTCTCGAGGTCTTCTTGAGTGTCTAGTACTTGCGGGGGTGGCGGGATATTGAACCGAGCCCGTGGACGTGGTGCGATTGCAGGAGTCGGCGTAAATGCTGCTGATGGCGCAGGTGAAGAAAATGCAGTCGATGGAGCAATCGGGGAACGAGTAGCTTGGACGGTACGGTCCATTGGATAGCTTGGGTCGGAGGACGCAGACGAAAACGTGGGTTCCCTATCTGAAGTGCGGTCATCATCAGTATTGAAGGGTCGTTCGGGTTCACTCTCAAACTGTTCCTCATATCCGTGGGGAGATGCACTCTGGTCTTCGTCACTTGTTCGTGAGAGGACCTCGTCGGGTGGTTGTATGGCCATGCTGGGCAGTGAGGTGACGGTCGGAGAGGCGGTTGTTGATCGGGGAAGTGGGACATGGATGCCTGAAATGGGTGACTCTGGATCTCTGGGCAATGGGATGGAACGATTACTCCGGGGGGTAGAATTAGGCGGAGAAGACCCCGAGGAGGACGTCGATCGCGAGAGTGATGGCATTCGAGTACGAGAGAGAGGCCGGCGCAGAGCGACATTGCGATACTTGTCACTGGGTGAAGGCTGACGCGATATGTTGTATCGAGCGACAAACCTAGAGGAAGAAAAAGACTCACCTGTGGTTCGGAGCGCAGAGAAACGGAGTAATCATACGGCAGGCCTTTCTTCTTCGGGGTAGGTTCCGGTGGTGGTGGCTCGGGTGACAAAGGGGAGCTAGCACGACTGACTGACTCCAAGGCATCCACAAGAGACATATCCTCGGCCTCGTCGCTCTCTGGAGGTGGTAAGTACGCCTCCGGCACGCTGTTTGTACTCTTCTCCAGTGGATCTTCCGCATCGGTGTTCTCCTCCGAATCATGGGGTAACGATGTGATAGCGCTCACGTCGAAGCTCTTCTGAGCGCCTCGACCAAACGACCTCGATACTGACGATTTCACTGAGGTAGAGCGAGATGCAATTGAGGTTGCAAAGCGGGCGGTGCTGGACGTGCTGGATTGTAGACGGACGGTGGCAGTGGCGTTATGGGACGAGGTAGTTGGTGGTGTTGAATGTACGGGTAGAAGCTCGTTATCGTCATCCGTAGTTGTTTGATCAGATTCGGCCTCGGGTACGACGGAGTGCTCGAACGCGGGCAATGAAGGCAGCGACGACGGCTCTTTCTCGTCTTCGATCCTGCGCCATATTCGTGATGGAGTTTCATACAAAGCCATGCTAAACGGCGCACTGGACCTGCGATAAATTTTTATGAGTTCGCTTCAACGACACCTTTTGGCGAGGAGGTGTGAATCCAGTCGAGGAGGTCATGATCAAGGTCACGCGTTCGTTGCATTGCGTCACGTGACCGTGTCATTCTCACGGGGTAGTACACAGGTCCTTCTTAGCTACTTACTTTGACTACCTCCGCCAAGCCCAATCAAGAGATCGATAGACTATTGAATGACCCCCCAAATACAATTGACTTCTAAAAACGTGGACGTAGCAAATGACCAGCAAAGAATACCTTTGTGGCGGCCGGTATGCATGATATCTAGTCGCAGCCTGATAGATGTTCATATGAGACCTCAGCAGGATTCCGAATCACGACGACGGGACAGAAAAGCAAGAGCCAGCGATTCAGAATCTTCGATCACACGACCCGGATGCTGTGTAGCGTCCAGGGCTTCCAAAACTCGAAGAATATCACAAAAGTTCAAAAGACAATGGTAATAGGAGTCCACCAGAATACACTCTACAATCCACGACCAGATAGAGGTACATACATGACGCGAGACATTCCCTTCCGAGTGTTTCTAGTATACAAGGACGAGATACAGTTCGAATCAATCGACTGGTTCAGTAAGGTTTAATCTCCAGGTGGATCTAATGAAATAGTTTAACAGAGGATGTCAACTTCGAATCAAGGCACATACCTCAGATATAATCTCGTTTATTGGGACAGCAAGATCCTTTGCATACTCCTCCATCCTCCTCGGTGCTCTGTCGCGGCAGTTCTGACAGCTGCCAGCCTTCCTCACCATACCCTCGATCCACTCCACATTCGTCAACGTTTCTGCACATGGCCGTACTCGCAGCGCATCGATAACACTGTCTTGATAGCTCTTTAAAGAGAGACGTGGCAGTCCATTCTTCCTGCAGAACTTGCAGTCGAGCGGCGGCAGTGGGAACAACGACCAGAGCCGAACAAGCTGAGACATGGCTTGCCCACAACTCGCATGGTACTTGACCAAGCGCTGGTAATCCGAACCAGAGATGAAGTCTAGCTCGGTAACATATGCAGGTTCCCAGATTGCAAAACGCAACATGAACTGCGCAGCGATGTTTGTCTCCACTTCTGCCCTGTAGCGACATGCGATGGCGAACACTCGCATGGGCTCCTCTTCTAGAAACTCGGGGGCCGTTATCATCTTGACGACGAATTTGCCCACGCACTTCATATCGTACTTGTCAGCAGCGTCGAGGACCGACATGACGATGTCTAGATTTTCGAGGATGGGGAGCTTGGAGTCATAGACGGGAGAACAGAAACTGAGCAGTTTCCGCAAGACGAAGCTCTTCTCGGCGACAGGTATGACTGGTAGGCCGTACTTTGTTTGGTCGGCAGCCTTGTCAAGCGGACAGGGTTGTGGCAATGCGAACATGTTTGCAAAGAAAGGGGACGCTAGCGACAGGAGAAGCTTGTAGAAGCGAAAATCGACATTGTCTGAAGTTCGGAGAATCACGTCTGCATTAGCTCGGTCAAAGGGAGCAGTTGCGTCGACAGGTTCCAGACTAGGCTGTTGCTCGAGCTCGTCAGTGACGTAGTGCACTAGAGTTTCAAGTTCGGGGTCGAGCGGGGAAAGGCGGGGAGATTCAAACATGATGGAAGAGAGAATGGAACTGTCTCAAGTTGTGCCCGAGATGCACTACATGGACCGAAGAGGGGAAGTTGCAACCGTGGACACGGTGACCGGCTAGACAACTAGATATGGATCCGGTGAAACTGCACACAGCCCCAGTGGCGCTGCGAGACCATATCAAGCCACGGCCGAGTGCTCGAGCGCTCAACGTATCTCTCGCAATAACTTGCCTTTTGATTTCTTTTCCGTTCACACTATGCCTCATTTCTAGCTAACGATTATCGGTGGTCAATGACACTGGTCCTCAGATACGCCATATCCGCTGTCATATTGCGTGATTAGCTTGGTTACTGGAACCTGGCCAACAGCTCACGATCGCCCTTGTTCCCACAACAACAACTCACGTTTTCTTTCATGTGCCAATGTGCCTGGGATTGGAGCGAATCGCCTATGGGTCCAGGCGTATTAAGTAGTGTTTCTCATCAAGGAACCGTTTACAATAGTAAGTTATCTATAATCTGGATACAAGTACCTGTAGTCATCTCAACTTTTCCCAGGTTACTCCGCGATCACATCAAGGTGTCAGCTATGCTCACAATGATATCGCAAGTGGAATCTGCGTGGAAATTTCCGTCACGAGGGCCAGCGGCGAACAAGGAGGTATGCACTCACGCCTGCAACTGCCTCGTCGACTGCCTCCGCAAACCTCTGCACAAAGTCCAACATGTAGGGCTGTGACTTCCGCCGACAAAATGTGCAGCCTCCCGCCCATTCCAAAGCTTTCTGCATATTATGATGTACCGCAGCGGCACAGGGAGTCTCCTGTAACATGGCTAGGGTTTCCTCCATATACTCTGCCCACCACTCCCGTGCGTATGCCCCGTGCATCAAGTAGCGAGCGTCAGCCCGCTGCGTGCACATACAACAGTTCGTCCACCACTTGAAGAAGCCATAGCTCTCTTTCTGTTGGAACCAGGCGAGATTATTCCCAAGCGCCAAGACTGCTTGTATGCATTTTGTGCGGTAAACCGCGAGGTTTCGAAGGTCGCCTTGGCTGATGTACTTCAACGTCGTGGGATTCGCAGGCGGTGCCGGTTGGCGCAACAGGCACGTCGCTGCGGCTCCCGCTTCTGGTTCGTAACGAAAACGGTAGGCGATGGCAAAAACGTGCAACGTCTCTTTCTCCAGAATTGACGGTTCAAGCAGCGTCCTCCGGACGCTCCGCTCCACCTCTTCCATGCCGTATTTGATGGCCGCCTCCAATACTCCCTCTATGTCCACCGCATTTTCCAGGCGATGGTCATCGATGGTGGCGGGGTAGCAGAATCTCAGAAGCATATCCAGAACCCGACTATTTTCGGTAACTGGGATCACTTCGAGACCATTGTGCATTTCTTCGTGTGCACTGCGTGTTTGCGGCTGGGGAAGGTCGAACATAGAGTCGAAGAAGGGTGATGCAAGGGCCAGCAAACAACGATACACTCGAAAATAAACGTCGTCAGACGAACGGAGGACAATGTCCGCCTTGTTGGAGTTGAATGGAGCTGCGGCGTCTCTGCACATAGCGTGCGGGCTTGGGGATGGTAGACGAAGGTAGGTGGAGGAGACATCAGGACCCTCTGCTTGGGATTTATACGCATGATTGATTCCTTGAGTTTGAGGTTTTGGCCACAGCAACCCCATTCAAGGCCATCTAAATCGTTCCAACGGTGTTAATAACGTGGACAACTCTCAGGCACTAACCAAGGGATCGGACAGTTTTATTCCTGGCAGTTCGAGCTCATCACAACAACTGGTCGAGGCGTTGGACATCAAAACGTAGTTCCCATTGAAACTAAATATGAATCGACGTGAGCGACGAATGCACACTTGTGGAAACTAGCAGGCGAAGAACTTCCCCAGGTTATCTGATACCGTACAGCGGAAATGGTCTGCTGCCCAGTTTGTGCCTCGTGGGCATGCAAATTGGTGCACATTTTCCCCCACTGATATCGGTAGAATTAACCGAGCTTGCGAAGTTAAAAAGTAAAAATCACATCCGGAGG
Organism: Boletus pseudopeckii; assembly: GCA_038092915.1. Classification (NCBI taxonomy): domain Eukaryota; kingdom Fungi; phylum Basidiomycota; class Agaricomycetes; order Boletales; family Boletaceae; genus Boletus; species Boletus pseudopeckii. Next base: position 22,696 of record JBBPRH010000352.1, read on the forward strand.
GAACGCAAGCCTGCCCTCAAAGCAAGACGGGTGTGTAACGTTATCGCTTGGCGAGTCTAACACAGGCTGATGACTGACAAGACAGGATATCAAGCGTCGATCACTCCGAGGTTGACCTGGTAGAGCTGCTCAAAACAACTCGGCAGATAAGCTGGACGTCGAGAGCTTTCCCATGCCCCGAGCTCATATATATGTGATTCCTTTCTCCGAAAGCCCCTCGGATGCACAAAACATTTCACACCCCATGGGTCATGGCTGTCCTCATGAAGATGGCGGTGGCATTCACACAATCATAGATGCAATCTTATCCTTATCGGGTGGTGGTTTCAAGTGACCACACGGTATATTCGTGGTTTGTGGTACTTCAAATACTGCTAATACATTATAATACATCATGGGTTGTTCCTGGCGAGACAGTACCGAGAAATATACGCCATGGGATGCTTCAAGTCAAGTCTGGGTGGCAGTGCCATTTCAATTGTTGCGGCTGTTTGATACCACATGTAGGACACGTTGGCGTGTTACACACACTGAAGTAAAAATACATGAATATGGATTGAGCAAGCACCTACAAGTATACAGTATATTGCCCCATTTCAAATTGATGTATAGCAAGATCTGAACATGCTATTCGTCCCCCTCATCTTCACTTTTGAAGACAACTTCCAGTAACTGGCTGCTAGAACCAACATCTGAGTATCGGTGTGTTCGTTGTCTCTTGACGAACTGTGACGCTTGTTCGTCTTGGCGACGCGTGTTGTTCGGCAAGCGAGACTTGGGTAGAGCGCGTTTTGGTCTGGGCGGATTCAGGAAGATCAAATCCTGGAGAGACACTGAGTGCTCTTCTACTTTCGGGTGGATCTCGCGAGAGGTTTCCAAGTTCTGGCTGTTCCGACGACTGAGACTTTGAGACGGCATCGCGTTGCACATGTTGCACGCATTGTCGCTGTCAGGAGCATGAGGTTGGTTTCACCGTCAACCTAGCAAGTAAGTGCTCACCGTGACTGAGAGTCCCAGTATCTCTTCTTCAAGGAATGGTATTTCTTGCGTAGATCAGCCGCTTCCTGTCGTGCTTCTTCCTCTTGTTCGATAATGGTGTGTTTTTCTGATGCCATGCTTTCGAGCGTATACTTGTAATCTGCGCAGCGTTGGTGCAGACGCTCATTCTCTTTGGCGAAAGTCTCCAGACGTTGGGTCAAAGTATCGATTTCCGCTGTCATTGCTGCGATGGAAGGGACGTCCATATATATTTTGCGTACAGAAGGCAAGATAAAATCATGATATTTTTGAGGAACGAATGAAAAGTCAGGTGTTGCTGAGAAAAAGGTCAACCCTGTTGTGGATGTGGTATAATAAACCAAAACCTATGTGAAATGATTTGCGACAGATAGGACACGCGGACCTGAGTGCGTCTGCCCCAGAACTGATGTGGCCCCGTAGGCATCGTTCGCAGTGGACGTGGCCTTTCAGACCAGGTGAGTTT
>JBBPRH010000353.1:0-24147 GCA_038092915.1 Boletus pseudopeckii
TAAAATCAAATTGCAAGGAAGATACTGACATCCAGTCACCTGCTCTGAATGTTGTTCTCGGATTGGGAGGATTGGTGGAAATAACGAACTTGTCGGTTGCTGAAGTTTGAGTGTCAACACCGGGATGTCCGACGTAAATGTGGTTGTGAAGATCTGGCGTGGATATTGACATGCGTAGCCTATGGGACTTCCTCTCGGGTTGGATTACAGGAAGAGATGGGAACTATAATCATGGGTTGGCGCTCATTTATCGTAGCGCGAAAAAAAAAGGGCAAGCCTACCCTGGAAAACACGTCAACACGACGAAGTTTCTCAAAGGGTTCCAGATCGGCTTCGAGAGCAGGAAATACGGCGAAAGATGGGAGGGAAAGCGAGAGAAATATACACGCCTGTCAACCGCGAACCATGGTAGTCAGTACGACGAAACTCCGATCACAAAAGACGACGAAAGAACGATCGCCGAGGAGAAAGGAGACACCCGAGTCTCGGTTGAGTCCCTGTGGCGATACGAGAGCGGGTGCCTGATTCAAAAAAAATCTGACTCATCGTTACCCCTTTAACCGCAACTCGCCCAACACTCACTCGCCCATTAATGTGGCAGTGACGCGAATTGCCGACCAAGATATGAAAAATCACACACTTACATCATGATGGGACTTGAAAACGACCCATACTTGATCGAGAGCAGTTAGGTCCTTCAATGTCCACACGGACAAAGAAGACCCCACGCTTGGATGGTCAGGCTGATTCTTAAAGTTTATCAGCTCACAAATCTAACACGGTAAGAGAACGACGTACGGATTCGTCTAGAAACTCAAAGATCGAGCGGAGAGACAGAAAGGTCGCGCTCGGACGCTTGCGTACCTTGATATCTCACAATGAGCTTGGCAGTCCCACAGAATGATCATATACCGGTAAACTTACTTTTACGACGCGCGAACGCGTCAAAAGGAACGCGTCGTACGTGGACGACTGCTCGTTGAGGGTGCCAAGATCACTGTGACTGTTACCGTGGGTCGGAAGGGAGGACGAGAGATCAAAGGACAGCCCGACAAGGCCATATGCTGGTACAGGAACAGCAAGGTTGCCGGAAAACGGACTGACAGTCGTGGTCTCACCGGCCCGGGACGCGGCAAGACCGTGCGTTTGCTCGGCCAACTTGGACCAATGTGCCGGAAGGTGGGGAACGGTGCACATTGAGGATTCGCGGAAAGAGGACAATGCCACGTCCTGGCCACTGGCGCCGATGGTAGACTCAAAGTGCGAAGTGGTAAGCATTGGGAGAGGGTCGCAGGTGTGGTGGGGCGGTTGAGCCTCCGAGGCAGACAAGGTATTTGAGTGTCCAGCGTGGCCATCCTCCGAGGCTAAGGAAGGTGACATTTGTTGGTTGTCAAGCAATAGAGTTGCAGAAGGGCGATGTCGGAGGTGGAGATTTGCAGTCCAAGGATAGAACGAAGGCTGGTTCTTCAGCGGACGAAGAACACGTCTCCGTGATTGGGAATACCGGTTTCTGGTAAATTAAGAGGAGGAGGAAGGGAAGAGCGGACAGGGAGTGGTGGATGAGAGAAGGAGGTGGATGGGGGATCTTGAGGATGTTCCTGGTAGCAAGTATCGCTAGTCGGGTGGGGGACCGAGATTGAAGAGCTGTGCGTTTTTGAGTGTTGGGAGGGCGGGAGCATGACGGTAATGCATTGGTCATTTCTCTCGTCACTCACAGGAAAATACGAGGCAGGTGACAGCCAAATTCACACCGTCAAAACGCGTTTCCTCCAGGGATGGCAAGTCCTCCGCCACGTGCTCGGTCCTGACATGTCTCCACCGACGTCCGTACGTACGAGCTCGGTTCTTGATACAAGCAACAGAGCTCACCCACCGCAGTTCGTGCACGTGACCCACACTCTCCCGTCCCTGCTTTCCCCATAAGTCCATTCCGCCCGCGCAGGAGTGTAGCGTCAAATATCCCGAAAAGAAGTTGTAAAAAGACAGCACAAAAGAACCCCAGTTTGATAAAATTTCGAGCGTTCCATCGAAGATGGGCCGGGGCTCGGAGGATCTCTTACTTACCAGCCGGCAACGATTCCCGAGGACACCGCAAGCGGCACTGTAATTGCGCCTCATTCCGATACAGCAGGATACAGCCTCGAAACTAAGTCTAACTGGATCCGCCCGCCAAAACTTTCAGGGCTGTCTTTGATTCCGGATCAAGCTCTATTCACTGACGACGCTTGCAAATCAGAAGGTCGTCAATGTACCGTCCTTTTTAGTTAACTGGCGGGTCTGCCAAATCTTACACCCAGATGTTTCATGTTCACTTTCTCGACCCGATTATCCTCGCCTTCGGGGACGAGTTTATCCTCCCACTAATTGCTATACCACCCTGCCCACATGACGTATACCCATTAGACATGTCCCTACCAATGTTTTGTGCATAGCCCCGACACGTCCGCACTCAACCGAACAACAAAAAAAGTCACGTTTTTCCGAGACGGAACCGCTGAAACGGTGTGTCATAAGGCTTGAGCCGATCGCTCGGACATGCAGCTAATATGGTCAAACCATGTCAACGTTAAAGGTTGAGAATGTGATCTATAGGCTTGTGCTCAGACCACTGTGGGGTTGGGGGGGACAAAGAATATGGCATTCCCGAGATGGTAGCAAACCACTTTGATTGTTCCACGCACAGGTTTTGATGACGTTGTTATCGTGAGTAGTTCTGGGTACTTCGGTGACAACCATTAATCCATTATTTCAGCCTTGGCGGAAAACCGTGTACAAAAGCATAGAGCATGACACGACAGACTCACGAATGTAAGTAAGGGGTGTCGGATACTCCCACCCGCAAACCTGGTGAACGCAACACCGCAGGCACGTTTCCGTAGAGAACTTTATGCAGTCGATCCCCATTGAGTTGAAGGACCATCCGTTGCTCTACCAGATACTCTGTATATCTCCTCCAGGCTTCACCTCCCCTTCCCCCGCGGGTGGTGCACACGTATCTAGCCTCCTTCGTCACCTTACTCTCTTTGAGTGTGCTGATGCTCCCGATAATGAAAAGCCCACGTTTGGCGCGTGTGAGCCCAACGTTCAGTCTCCGCCTATCGGCGAGAAATCCAATCTGCCCCGACGGATTGTTGCGTACAGTAGAAAAAATTATCACCTCCTTTTCCCGGCCCTCAAACCCATCGACAGTCTTAATATCAATGTTGGAGAGCTGTAGCTTTCGATGGTCGCCAAGGGTGCTAGAGAAGCGTTTGCGGTACTTCTCATCGGAGTTAAGCAGGCGCGTCAGTAACGAAACTTGAGCGACGTAAGGGGCAATGATCCCAATGTCTTCTCCACGAAGGTACTTTCCAAAACTCCGATCAGCACGCTCCAGTCAGGGAATGCATTTGAAAGCAAACGAACCTCATTTTGGAGCAGCAGGTCCTCAACAACACTACAGACGATGTGCGCTTCGTTCCAATTAACTCTACTGCGATCTTTGGCAGTCTCAGATCCCCCATGATCCAGGAAGACGACTGGTCCCCGATGACCGGTCAACGCATCCATCGGCAGATGACTCGAAACTGGAGGGTGGAGATGCGGGGAGATATTCCCGAGAGTATCAACGGTCCCATCTCGTAGGGAAAGGCCGTAAAATTCTAGCGACGGGAACTGCGATATGGACGGATGCATCCGGTATTGGACATCCAGCATAATTGATGATACCACTGAGTAATGTAAGTATATCGTTACCTGAAACAAAAAAAAAGGTACGACCTACCCCCTTCTTCAGTCAGCCTCTCAAAAAGACTAGTTCCAAGGCCCCTCAACTGCGCTTCGCGGCTTGCGATGACAGGCGGAAGTTGCTTGTGATCTCCGATGAGAGCAACGTGCTGTGCCTACAGCACCCATACATTAATTCGGCAAATGAATTCAAGATGAAACACATACTCCTTTCATCAGGGGTATAAGGGATGCTGGCTCTGTTGACATGGACGCTTCATCAAGGAAAACCACAGGAAAGTCAAGTACGTTGAGTGCAACGTTAGCCGAGGTGATACAAGTTGTACAAATCTTACACGACGTCAGAGCAGAAAAAGAAAGACACTCCGAACTGAGCACGTACCACGTCAGCATCTGCAGTGATGTCCCGCAGCATTTCCTGATGGATGGCGTACAGCTTGGCAGCTATAGACATCGCCTGACGCTCTTGCACGAGCAAGGCCGACCGCATCTGGTCAAGGCGCCCTGCAGCGCGCGTTGTCGGGGCTCTCTGCACAACTTCGATCCTCTTCGTCAAGTCCGACAACTTTTTCTCTGTGTTATTCTTCTCGTTGAGGAGCTTGTCTACCTTCGACTTGAGGGGATGTTGATCGAGCTTGTAGTCGAGGGTGTGCACAGCGAGGCTGTCTTTTATCTTACCGCGGAAGCCGATGCGCAGAGGCTTCAAGCGCGCTCCCGCAAAACCTTCCACGAGGTTATCCACCGCCGCGTTGGTATATGCGCAAACAAGGATCGGGTGATGCACTTCAAAGTCAGCCTAAATGATTCTTGAGATTCACCGATATGTCAAGCCCGTCAGTTGGTGCAGCCCACCTTGAGTAGTCTGACAGTCTCGACAATAGTTTTCGTCTTGCCTGTCCCCGGAGGCTGGGTTTCAGACAGTCAATCAAATGTCATTGAATACACCGCAAACGATGCACTTACACCTTGAACTAGGGAAGCACGTTCCCCAATCATCATCGCGACAGCGCGAATTTGAGTCGCATTCAAACCATCCAACACAGGGTCACCGTCCATCTTGATCGGTTCTGTCCGTGCATAGCGCCGCGCCCAGCTCTGGATCCTCATGTCGCCCTTGAATGCACCGCCATGTTCACGCTCGTCTCGACTTTGATGTTCTAATGTTTCATGGGAGACATACTGGACTTCGTCCGGGGCTTGCAGGGGCTGATGCAGAGAGGTGGATGCTGGAGAGAACGAATGGAGAAGCACATCACGGAGGTGGGTGCCATGTATGACGAACTGCCTGTCGAGTGTTTGACCAGCCTCCAATACTGCGGCATCGTGGTTAAGGTGCGAAATCGCAGCACGCATCCGCTCAAAAATGATGTTGGACCGCCCAACATCAAGGCGCCACACACCGTCGCTGATATCAAATTTGCGGTCGAATATGATACGAAGCTGGGTGGCATTACTCGCCATCACGGTTCCGCGCAAAGGCATCTCTTGTAGGGGGTCAAGGCGTGACAGTAAGACCTGGGTCCCATTTCTGGTGCAAAGAAAAATGAGTACGACTAAGACTTGCACCGCCAGACATAAGCGATTTACTCGAATCTGTGCTCCGGCAGAATTATGCCTGGACCCAGGGAGAAGCACGCGATTGGATTCCGAAACTGCGGTGCCTCTATCCAAAACGCGTAGAGGTCCGTGATGGTATAGCCTTCCTCGCGTAAACGAGACAGTGACCACCTCGATAGACGATCACGAAGGACTGATTCGTCTTCCGCTTGTTCGGCGTCTAGCAAGGGTAAAAAACTGCGACAGTTGGGTGGCATCACCTTGGGGTTTCTCTATGAAATCATGGACTTACTGATCATGGTAAGCCTGGATCTCCTCGTGTAGCGGCTCGCCTGGCTGGACTTGGGTACACGAAGGGACGACACGTTTCATGTATACTCGCCTGCCATTTTGCTCCCCTAGCGAACCGTGCCTGCGTTGATAGCGCGATGTGGCTCGCAGTCTCCAGTCAAAGCGAGTAGAGGGGACGAGAGGTGAATTTTCAGAGAAGTAAGGGTCTGTCGGAAGCTCGTTGGGGGACAGCTTGCGGTGTACAGCAGTAGCAGCATGGTCGGTAGACGAGGAAGAAAAACTCTGAGCACGACGTGGACGAGGACGCGAGTCGTACACTGTAGGCTTGGATTGTCTGGTCAGGCTTCTGAAGTAATTTCGGATGCCAATGAAAGTCGAATTGCGTTGCGAAGCAATCGCTAGGGGACGCGCCACGCGCCGTAAAGTGAAGAATGGTGAACAGGCATTATGCATAGAATGGTGAAATGTATCGCAACCCCCTGGCCAACACAGCTGTCAGCGCGGAGTAGTTACAGAGAGAGTGATGCTAAGAAAAAGCGCGGAACACAGCCACAGTTTGAGTTCCTAATAGGCAGTGTTCTGAGGCCGGCGACTTCAGACGCTTAGAAAAATGCACAACAGACAGATATTTAAGTGAGATTGTAAGGGCACCGCAGAGTACATACAACCCAAAACACGACCAGACTGTTCATGCAGATTCAAGCGTCTAGATGTTCGACAAGAGCAAAAGAGCACTCCCGCCTAGAAGAGTGCCAGCGGCCAGAGTCAACGCGGTTGCCCCAAAGTTGAGCTCATATTCATAGGAGGCATCCCAGCCCGGTGGGGTTGTCAATGTAACAAGGGATGTCGGGACGGTGACATTGACGCCCGAACATGCCGTTGCATAAGCTTTCGCGGCGTATAAACATGGATTTGAAAGGAATACCAACGCTGCAAGCTTACCTGTGAGTGCGGTAGCAGAGCCAGCCCGGGGATCCGTGCTTGTGGTGAACTTGGCAACAAGATCGTTGAACATACATTGTTGGCAACTAGTGATTGCAGTGACGGTAGTTGCATCGCACAGACACTGATCTTTGGTGCCACAACTCTGAAGAGATACGTGCGTGACATAATCGCACGGACCCGGAAGCAGGTACTTACGTTGATCATGGTATTCGCATTGTTACACTCCTTTTGGCACTGTGGATGGTTCAAAGTTCTTTGTGATCCGACCGAGCTACAGGGACTTGGCACTCACGTCGGTCAGAAGATAGGTGTCAGTAACATTGAGGAAGTCATTAGCCGACACGTTGCCAAGGGTGCCGCCAACGTCGATAGTCAGCGCAAGCGCTGGGAGGTAATTCAGCTTCGGGCCGGTCTCAGGGGCGAGAAACTGACCTTGACCAGCAAGCAAAAGGAACGAGAGAATGCAGATAATTGAGCGCATGCTAGCTGGTCGTGTATACCCTACCAGAGGACAAGGATGAAGAAGAAAAGAGTGTGGTAGCTAGGGAAAGCAGAGAAGCTCCCATCTTTAAGTAGCTGCCCGCACCGTCTTAGGCCGCCGGCGATATCGCATGCCGGGGAAGGGACCCCGGGAGTGCACGGGGTCCGCGTGGGAGCGTGTCACGTGCGTACGTGTCGACGCGATTTGTTGATGTTGATTGAGCTCATCGTATTGACCCTCATCATCCCAAACCACATCATCGTCGTTGGCCACAGATGACAACAGCTATGTATTCTGGCTCTCTCCAGCCTAAGAAGAAAGCAGAGCTCAAGGAGATAGCCGTGGCTCTCCGTATCAGCGATTCTGGAACGAAGGAAGATCTCCAACATCGAATCCGAAAACATCTCGAGGACAATCAGGTCTCACTCGAGGACAATCCCGCCTTCTCGGGTCTCTTTTTTAAACGGAAGAGAGCCGTACAGCAATTCATCCATGTGTGCGTCTCCCTTCATGTTTGCTGTCGTTGTCCAGCTCATCCTCGATAGCAATTCCGCTCCCTCCCCTGCCTCGGAATCGGTAGAGGAGATTTCAGAACAGAAGTTGACTAGTCCACCTTCCACTCGCTCTACACGCCGCAACCCTCCCCGCGAGACAACTCCTGCGCCAGAGGCTCGGGAGGTCTCGATGATGCTCAAGAACGCTCCTATCTCACCACCCGAGGAAGAGACCCCTAGCGAACCTCCCGTACATACCCCGCAGAAGGAGCGCAGTGTCTTGTTCACGTCCACTCCGCGCAGCATTCTACGCAACATTCGAAAGCCGTCCCTAGAGCTTGCTGACACCACATTCAAGACGATGCAGACAAGTACGAAAGAGCACGCTCGCGTATATTTGCTAGCTTCCAGATCTGTATGTCATTTTTAATCGTATTTCGGCGCATCCAAACCCTGTTCATACTAGACACTCTCGAACTCCCTCAATATCTCGCTCATCACCGCCTTGTTCGAGCTACTCTATGTTTTGTATCAAGTCATTCCGTGGAAATTTTTCGAGGTATGAACCTTTCCTTCTGCTTCTGTTTCGACAGCTGAATCCATGTTAGATTCATTTTCCGCGAGTCGTTGACAGCGGCGATTGGCAACTTACGGTTCCTTACCCTCCCGTCGCGACATTCTTGTCCTCCGTGTTTTGGACTGTTCTCCTCCACTGGTCAATACCTACTCTGATTATCCCTGTTCTTCTCGGCTCCGTCATTTCATTCCACCCCGCAAACGCCACTTCTGCACGCGTCCCCCGCGTCCTTCCTCTCGACCCTCTCACGGTATCCATCTTGCGTCTAGCTGCTCAGTACGGGTACCCGTACAAGGCTCTTGATACTACAATTGAAGGCATAGATGTTGTTGGATCTCGATGGCGGATCCTCAACGCCGCCGTTGGCGTTGCCTTTGCCTTTGCAGAAGCTATCTTCGTCGCACCAGGCGCGTTTGCCGAGTCTCGTGTACGTCAGAGAGGAGGTACACCTCGCCGAACTGTGACAGTTGAAGACTGACTTGCCGGTAAATATATCTCTGAATGGTCTATGAGTATCTCGTCGTATGTTCTTGGTTCAAACGTTACGATTTTGCGGTTCCTCGAAAAGATCTAAGCCAGCCTTGGTTCTGTTATTTTGTCACATGCTATCCGATTGTTTCTCGTCCCCCCCCCCCTTTCTTTCCGTTTCGCTATCGTGTATATTTATGATTAGATGTATTACCTTGCGAGTTAATCACGTAGGATATTGATATGTTGTTTTCTTTTTTTATCTCCCCTACCTCAAACTAAAAGATACCCACATCGTTGTCAGCCCAGCTGTTCGTCGGATAGGAACCGTGCGGTGTATTGCTGTTAGCCGTACGACACATCGTTCATGTCCCCAGGGCACCGCGTCCCAGAATAATCGAAGAACGGCTTGCAACTACTTAATATAATTTGTGATGCATACCGCGGTCTAGCCGGGTTTAGCCGGCGGAGTTCGTATGTATTCCAAACCTTAACCCTGTTTCACAGGGCATACTCATCCACACGAACTGCCTGTGCTTTCCTCAACAGATTCCTCCTCATCAACATGGTAAGTCTACATCATCTCCCCGCCCACTACCCGCAGCTCTCAAAGGGCACTTCTAACTCGTCTATCAGGATTCATCAAAAGCACCCGTCAAGCTTGCCAAAGTGATCAAGGTCCTTTACGTTCGTGCAATGTGTTGACCGTTCCCGCTGAAAACATCGGGTTTGGCCCCACTACTGTTCTAGGTCCTAGGACGAACTGGGTCCCGAGGTGGTGTCACCCAAGTACGCGTCGAGTTCATGGACGACACCACGCGAACGATCATCCGAAACGTCAAGGGTCCCGTTCGGGAAGAGGACATACTCGCGTTGTTGGAAAGCGAGCGCGAAGCACGGTAAGTACTTTCGTTTTCCCCCGTGTCCTGTCTAGGCTTGGCATTTGCTGAACTTGACGGGGCGTCGACAGCCGCTTGCGATGAAAAAAGAGATGTGCCGCTCAATCTCGCGTGTCTTGACCTTGCACGCTCTCCGAGTTCGGTATGCTTTGGTGCGACAAGGTTTAGAACGTGTCATTCTTGCTAGCATCGGTTCTGTACATCTCTGTTTATACTACTTGTATGCACCAACTTTCGGAGCAATTTGCAGATCTTTCCAATGGTTAGGAATGTCCTGCTCGGCTAGCGATCGTGACCAAGTAATCATGCAGCCCGTTAGCAGCGAGGCGCTAATCATAGTTTAAGGGATTGGAGGAAGCTGCTTGTTAGAGACATGTTGCTAAGAAGTACATTGCAATGGATACTGCTTCGGGAACTGTAACAACTATGATATCAAACAGCTGAAGCAAGGAAGAGAGACAAGAGAGAGGATGAGAGGAGATATGTAGGAAGAAGAAATAGAGACTACGGCGCAACGGAGAACGAAGCCTGAACATGGTCAGACGGAGACAGAACACGCCAAAAACAGTCAACTAAAACATTACTTTAATCACTGCCAGTAGCCCTGTTGTTGCCTTGGCTGATACTGGTAAAAGTTTGCATCTGAGTTGCCCTGTGGGTACCCTACATGGCCTTGTGGGCCTTGCGTGGCTTGTTGCCCTTGTTGGGCTTGTGGTCCGCCAGCGCCAGCGCTCGAGCCGAAGCGGTTACCCCCATAGAAACCCCCTTGGGTATGCGCTTGCTGAACACCACGTCCCGACTGGGGTTGACCAACACCTTGGCCGACGCTGACGCCTGCAGTGCCGTCTTTCACGCCAACGTTTTGAGAATAGGGTTTGTATGCCGTCTCGGGGGACGCACCACCCGCGCGTTGGGCAAGTGAGGGGCCTGACGCGGCCGCGTTACCCTGACCGAGACCCATGAAACTTTGAATGGCTTGTCCACCGTACAACTGTGGGTGCTTGCTGTACTCGCTCGACGTGAGGTTGTTCACTCCTGGGGCATGGTTGTGTTGCGATGCATGATGCTGATATCCGAGATCATCATAGGCCGAGGCTGGAAGTTGGTGCTGTTGACCGTAAAGCCCACGACCATAATGGTCCGACTGAGACTGCACCGAGCCGGGACCTTGCTTGCCTCCTGGAGATGGTGCAGCACCTTGGGTAGGGGGACCAGGCTGGAACATGGTGGGATATTTGACGAACGGCTGCGGAACACCATAACCTGAGTTGTATGGGGCACCATAGTACTGATTTTGCGGGTAAGGGTAGTAGTAGGGGACGGGAGGAGGGTAGCTTTGCTGAGGGCCTTGGCCGCCGGATGGTTGAGGCTGTGCGCCACCCTGAGGAGGTAGCTGCGAAGATTGGGCGTTTGAGGGTGGGAGGACAGTATTTCCTGGGAGTTGTTGGGATGCAGGAAGACCTTTGACATCATCATGACCGAGGACGTTGCGGCTTCCTCCGAAGGCGGGTGATTGAGCGTACGAGTCATAGAAACCCTTGGTCATCTTAGTCACGTATTTAAAGGACGAACGAGAACACATACCCTCTGATTATCACCATACCCATAGTCATTGTTAGCGAACGCACCCAAATGCGATGCTTGAGAAGGATGTTGCTGGCCGATTTGACCAAAGATGTTGTAGTCCTGACCCTGTCCAGCGGGTGGGGTGGGGGTGTGGAAGTAAGGTGCTTCCGCTTGCCGGAAGTAAGCTGAATGAGCTGCAGAGGCTTGGGGCTGCGAGGGCTGGGCTGCGTGTTGAGATTGAGGGGGGTTCTGGGCGGCATCGAGATGAGTGGGAAGACCATGGTGGGTATATTGGTGAGTCGGTACTGGGTGCTGAGTCAAAGGCGCCTGCTGCTGGTGTTGAGAGAGCGATGGATGAATGGAAGCCTGAGGCTGTTGTTGAGAGAAGGCAGGGGAGCTGGAAATTATCGGTTGGCTGACAGAGGTCGAGATCGAGGGATGAGAGATGGCGGATGTAAGCGACGGGTGGGATTGAGGAACGGAAGCAGGTGCGGGAGCGGGGACTGGAGCCGGTGCAGGTGCAGGGGGTGCGGCCTGCTGTTGAGGCGCGGTTTGAGACGGTGCAGTAATAGAGTGCACCGGGGACGCGGGCACAGGTGACTCTTGGGCGGGAGCCTGTGCTTGAGGCAATGGTTGAATATGCTGCTGAGGCGACTGCTTCGTCTTGATGAAAGCCGGTTCTGACACTGGGGCGGGTTCGGTCCTGCCGGTACCAATTAGCCAGAACATCAATCAAGGCAAACGATCACTCACGGGGATGGCTCGATCACATCACCGCCGAGGCTCAAACTACCGAATTGCATGCCGACTTTCTCAAGTCCTGGGTTGAAACTCGAGGTGGGCATGACGACAGCCTGGTCGATTGCCTTGTACTTGTTCGCACTGCGATGTGAAGCAGCAGACGACCGTGGAGGGACAGACACTGGGGACTTTGATGGTGCTGGTGCAGTAACTGGCTCTTCTGCTGCTTGTTGAGGAGCTGGAACTGGTTCAGAAGGCACGGGTGCAGGAATCTCGGGTGCGGGTTCTTCTTGAGGCAGAAGGGTGGGAGTTTCATCCTGGACGTCTGGCTGGGTCTGCACCGGGGAGGACCAAGCGTCTTCGGGAGGAGGTTTGACCTGTGGCTCGTCGTCCCAAGTAGGGGGTTGTACGGTTATTGGATCCTCCCAACCGTCACCTATTAGGTCTGAATCGCCATTGGCGAGTGGTGGCGAGGCTGGTTCAGCTGGTTCAGGTACTGAAGGAGGGACGCGTGGAGCTACCGGGGGAGGAGCAACGGCAAGTTTTTCTTGTGGTCTGAGAAAGATATATAAGGAGGATGTGGGTAGAGAAGAAAAATAAACTTTATACCGTGCAATTTGAGCCCAAGAAAGTTTCGACGTTGCTGGTAGCTTTGTGGGCCTTAGGGCAGCTGATATTGAGGTGGCTGATGCGGCAGGCACAGACGTCGAGTGGTCTTGTGAACCCCAATGGCCGAAACCCCATGAGGAGGGCGTCGAAGAAGACTGGACAGGGAGGGAGGAATCTGACGCAGGAAGCTCCGCGGTGGGATACGGATCAGAAGGCGGGTCGTGCGATGCTGATGAGATGCCATTTGACGAGTCAGGTTTGTCGGGATGGACTGGGTCAAAGAAGTCGTCGACGGGCGGCTTGTCCGCAGAATCGGGGGCGGGTGAGGACGTTTTCCCGGGATGTGGGGGGCGTGAGGCGTGACCATTCACCCCGGACCCAGCTCGTGCTGAGCCGCGACCGCGTGCACCTCTTGGTGGACCACCACGGCCGCCGCGACCGCCGCGGCCGCCACGCGAGTCAGTGCGATCGCGAGAGATGGGATGGTCCTTTGGGCTTGGATGAGAGGAGGTCGGCAGTTTTTTGTCTTTTTTGCTCTTCACGGAGCCCCACTGTTCTACATGCCCTGTGATAGCAGGCGATTGAGAAGGCGGAGAGAGAAAGGAGGGGGAAAGACAGACCTTCGCTTATTCTCTGTGCTGCGAGCTGGATGTCGCCGCCGACCTCGAGGAGGAGGGTCTGGAGGTCTGGAAAGAATGATGAGCTGGAGGGAGGGGGGGAGGACAAGGACGTGCCTTCGACGGAGTAGCCTGGAAAGATTTCCTGGAGTTGGTGTACTTGGGTGCGGTATTTGAAGTCGCCTCCTGGCTGGCCAGGCTGGTGCTGGAATCGAAAGGCTGCGGATTTGTGCGACATGTTGAAAGCTGAACTCGTTGACGAACGGCTCGTCTCCTTCTACCAGTGGAGTTTCAATTTTCTCTGCAACCCCCCCGCGAAATTGAAATGACCCCCCCAATGCTAATCACTGCTGCCTCCTCCTCTCACCGCGCCAAACCACCTATGCAACCAGACACCCTCCTCGACGCCGACACTGACGACGAAGACGACAGTGGCCGCCTCGTTGCCCTCTCCCCCGCCAATGACTTCACCCTCCCCATCGACGGCGAGTCCGACGATCTTGCACGCGCCCTCGCCGACCTCGCCAAGCTGCGTGCGAGTGTGCAGAACAATCTCCGTCTCCGCCCCATACGCTCCTTTTCCGCCCTCCCAAAGCTCTCCTCCGCCGTGCACTCCCCGCCCACTCCGTCGTCCGTCTACTACACCCCCGACGACAATCGCTTCCCCACCGACTTCCCCGACCGCGCCATCCCCGCCTCTGCCTGGGCTCCCGACCTCCTCTCCGCCCATCTCGCCGCGCCCAAGCGTCCCATCATCGTCGACACGCGCCCCCTCGCCGCCTACCACGCCTCCCACCTCGTCGACAGCATCAACATCGCCATCCCCTCCCTCATCCTCAAGCGATGTCGCAAACCAGGCAGCGGCTTCCGGTCTCTCGCTGCTCTCCGCCAGTTCATCACCTCAGACCAGGACAAGCATTGCTGGGACGCCCTTCCATCCTCCCCCTCCTGGGATGGCGACGTCGTCATCGTACACGGTGAGGAAACTGACGACTCTGAAATCGACAACCTCCAGGTCATCGCGTGGGCTCTCCTCCCTGTCATATCTTCTCTCCTCGGTGAGGGGCGCGTACATTACTTGCGAGGCGGTATAGCAGCTGCACATTCTCATCCGAGTCTTCGAAATTACCTCGTAATACAATCCCTCCATCCGCCAGATCCCGACGATCCAGAACCACCATTGAAGAGCGCAAAGAGCAAGGGCCTCTTCCACCTTAACACCTCTGCCCAAACCCAAACCCATTTCGAAATCGATCAGCCCATGCCGTCACCGTTGCCGATCATGCCCACAACAACTTCGGATCAACTAAACGACGCCAACGGTTCCACTCCACCATCACGGCTCCCATTCCGTCGGCCTGCACCACCACGACGTCCAAGCGCACCAAATCTCTCGCGTATAATCACAAACGGAGGCGGTGAACAACAACTTTCTCTTCCCCGTCTCCACATCCGCACTGCCCCCACACGCTCGGCGACGCTCCCCATTACCCCCTCCCAACTCTCAGGGAGCCCCAACGGTAACACCCTCTACCTCCCTCCACAGTCTCCTTCGCACCTCAATCTCTTACATTCAAATCACACGCCCCCTGCACCATCGCCGCGCTGGACAACCAGCCCAGCCGAGTTCCTCCCGCCCCCATCCCCCAGATTCACCCGTCCAACACCACCCCGCACACCAGAGACACCACTGGCTATACCTCATCCCACGCCATCACCGAACACCGCACGACCGGATGACCTCCAGACAGCCTCGACAGAGGGCGAGTTCCCCACTTTCACCGTCTCGATGATCCTTCCAAATTCCTTGTATCTCGGCCCGGAGCTAACCCTACCAGAGCACGTGCAGGAACTCAAGTCTCTCGGGATCAAGAGGATATTGAACATTGCAGCAGAGTGTGATGACAATCATGGACTCAATCTGAAAGAGAATTTCGAGCGGTATGTGAAAATCCCAATGAGGGATACGGTCGAAGAGGACCAAATCACCAGGGGACTAAAGGAGGCCTGTGAGATACTAGGTAGGGCGTCTTTCTTTACGTTTTCTTTTCTTCCCTATTAAACTCGTAATCGTGCATTTAATCATCCCGCTCCTTAATCCGTATTTTGACTCGTTTATTTTTTACAAAGATGAGGCGAGTCTGTTCGGAGCGAGCACCTACGTCCATTGCAAAGCGGGCAAGTCGCGCTCTGTGACCGCCGTGATGGCCTACCTCATTCATGCAAATCACTGGACGCTCTCACGTGCCTATGCCTTCGTCCTCGAGCGCCGCAAGGGAATCTCTCCGAACATTGGGTTCGTTTCCGAGCTGATGACCTTTGAGGAACAAGAACTCGGTGGGAAATCTGTTGGCGTGGTGCCTGTTACCCCAGGGCAGGGAGACAGCGGAGGGGAGCCACAAACCAACTATGCGTATGCCGCGCAGAATCGGAGACCGGGTCACGCGCGCGAGAGTTTACCTCCCATGGTTACAGTACAAGATTCGGACGATGTAGGGGAGGTTGCCATGGGTCAGGATATGGAGATCAAGGATCAGGAGGGACGTTATCGACACATGCGTAGAGCGCCGGTCGATGAAAATACACTTCAACCGATGCGGAGGGTGAGCAAGGCTGGACTTGAGAGCGGATTTTAGCATGAGTGGTTGTGTAGCTATACCCATTTGCATACCATAGTCTTACCTGCTGATAGAGCACATTCAAAATGTTACTTATAAAGAGGGAGAGACTCCCCTAGCAAAGCTTCTCTCAGCCGATTCAAACGCGGCAGAACTGGGTATATTACAATTAGGTTATCACCTGGTGGGCAGATGTAGTGCCAGTAAGGGTATCACCCATTCATAGGTTGCCATAGACCACCTCGCCATCTATGGCTGTCGCCTTCACTTTTGTCGCCAGGATTTCTGAAATTGGGACGGTCATAACATCCCGATCCAGAACCACAAAGTCTGCCTTCTTGCCTATCGAGAGCGAACCTAACTTATCCTCCGCAAACGCTGCATAGGCTGCATCTAGGGTCATTCCTTTCAGCGCTTGTGTCCGTGTCAGACGTTCTGACGGGTACCTGGACGAATCAAGAATCGACGAATCAGTCAATAGCTACACGCAACTGGTCGTACCATCCTTGTGAGCCATGAGGCGAGTCTCCGGAAGGGGAGAGACGAGATACGGCGGCGTAGAATCCTAACAAAGGGTTGATGCCTTCAACAGGAAAATCGGAACCAAGAGGTAAAACTCCTGGGCTGGAAGATCTTGGGCAGGTAATAAATATAAGATCAGTACGGGGTTAAAAAAAACACACTGGATCATCGTCTGATATGCGTATGCTCCTTTGATTCTCGCTGCGCCCTAGAAGGTTCATTCAGCAAAACGGTAACCGAGCGTGACGACACAGTTACCAAACGTCGTTCTGCATACCACATATCGCTCGTCCTGTAGCCTTGAAGGTTATATCAATCTTTAGAGACTGAAACATGTGACGAACTTACGCGTGCGTAGGCTGGACACTGGGTATCACTGCTTGTATTTCAGTTTCCCAATCACCAGGAAGCAAGAGCAAGACTTACCTTGAAGCCGTCCAACTCGCTCTATGTCGTCAAGGGTCATAATTTGCGCATGCTCGATGCGCGGACGTCGTTCAGTTGCATTTCCATGCTCCGAATTAGATAGGACATCTTCAAAAATGTCGAGTACAACGTGATTGGCACGGTCGCCGATACAGTGGATATTCTATGCAGGTAGTTTGGTCATCGGAGACACGAATAGCACGAGATGCATTGAATACACACCACTTGCCAACCGTCTTCCCAGAATTGTTTCACAAGGGCTGATAATGTCTGTGGTTGTACGCGCATGAGTCCATCAGTTGATGGATTGTCTGAGTACTGTTCTGAATCAAAAATCGGTTCCACGATCAAAGTACGATACAAACCGGTTCTAATAGAGCTGCTCCAAAGGAGCCAAGTGCACCTTCGATTATGTCAGTCGCACAAGTCTAGAAAGCATTGGACGAGACAAACCATCAGTGAAAAGCTTGACGCTGCGAAAGTTGAGACGCTCTGCGATACCGTAGTCGGTGAGACGAGTCATGTTTTTACCCCAATATACATCAGATTCAATGTAGCCCATGAGGTAGAGCCGCAGCTACGGCGATTCTAGTATATTCGAACGCGGGCGAACGAAAATGCACGTACAGGAAGTTTCCGAGACGAGGCATATCTTGAAGGGAATGAGTCCATGTTGGTGTCAATAATCTAAGAACATACTCCTGATAAAATTGGATCTCATGGGGTTCTGTCGCAGCATCGTGGATGGAGGTCAAGCCGACGGCGTGTGCGTCCCTCACAGTTCTGTCAAAGTAGTCGCGCAACTGGGCCTTCGTTTGGGCTGGAATTGGAACAATGGCCATCGCGGCGTCCACGAATATCCCTGGATTCCATGAGTGAATTCGATTCACAAAACCGTGAGCGGTTTTACCTGTGGGCTTTCCAGACGAGTCACGGATGATAATGCCACCATCAACCTCATTAGGTAGCTCACCCAGTAACTGGAGCACACGGTGAGAAACCCATGCCGCATGCACATCAACACGGTTTAGATAGATTCGACGACCCCTAAGTAGAGATTCGGTGTCAAAGTCGTCCTGTGATCGGTCAAACAAGGAAGGTGCGATCAAGAGGAAAGGTACAGACAGCAGTGGGATACTGGGGATCTGACCATAGATTTTGGTCCCATCCCATACCCACGATCCAGCGGGATGGATCAGCTAGAATGTCGGGGTGTGACTTGATGTGGTGAACGACTCGTTGCAATACCTCTACACTTGGTGAACTCGGGTCACCAAGCATGAGAAACTCGAGCAAATACCTCGTTTTGACTTGCAACCAGTAAGGTCAAGGTTCATCGCAGCGCCGTACTGCAACACATGTGCATGGGCGTCTGTCAATGGTTGGCGTCGCTCTCGGTCTGGTACACATAAAGGACCGTACCTGTGAGGCCCGGAACAACGATGCTATCTTGTTCCAAGAATGAAATGGGTAGCGAGGGCTGCCAAAAGTTGAGTGGCCATGGTATTTGGAAGCTGGCGAGGTTCGTGGGGGTATGGCGCCTATGCCAGCGCGCTTTGATGTCCGCTGCGGCATGGCATTCTGTCAGAGAGCAGAGAAAGCGGAACGGAGTGTTGCCCACCGAGGTTCCCGACGTCTGCGATGGTGGTGTTGCTCACGACGATGCACTCGACATTGGGATGGGCAGTATCGACTGTATATATTTTGTGGCCCGGAGAGCAGAGGGCATAGTCTTGCGAGGGAGGAGCACGGCTCAGCGCCAGCAGCGCACCGAAAGCGAGCAGGAAGGCGACAAGAGCCCTGAAACGGAAGCGTAGTGGTGGTCTGTAAGCCTCAGCTGGAGGCAGTTTCGAGCTGACCATGGTGTAATAGCCTGAGAACTTCGGTGTTATCACATGTACATGTATATTTGCTCTCTAACTTACCAGCATCCTCCATCCAATGGAACCCCCATCAGATCTGCTTCACCACCACAAGAAAACGCTCCACTCCAAGCGCTCCTTTGGAAAGTATCCGCATCCCATCGATTCCCCCACTTACGATGCGCAAGTCTTTTTTCATCTTTGATCCGACCCATCTTCCTCATCATTCATTCTTTAGCTCGGAAGAGGACAATGACCCTTTGACCGACGACGGCGGATCAGCCATATCTATTCCAGTCTCCGTCCGCACAAACCGTGCCCCGAATGCCCTGCACACGTCCAAGCTGCCTTCTCGGGCCAGGCATCAACTGGCATCGAGCCTGCTCTCCGACGACGGCACAGATTCTCAAACTTATGATGGTGACGTTGAATCCAGCATAACCGCAGGCGCGGGTCAGCATCAAGCATCCAAGGCCTTCTTATACCCTAACTTGCATCACGCCTCTTCGAATTCGACCCTGACCTCTCAGATCGAGGATAACGCACCCTTTCCATCCACTTCCCGACACCCGACCCCACCACCGACTGTGCAACAGGTTTTAGTTCTGGAGCCCCCGACGTACAAACCTGTTTTCGCCTGCAATCCCGCCGCGCTCACACCTGAAGACATCCAGGCTTTCGTCCAGAGAGCGATTAACGGAGAGCCCGGTCGGCCATACTATATCAATCCACCTCCCACTAACAGACCAGTGCGCATTTTCGCCGACGGTGAGAGATCACGATCCTGTTCTACGTTTAGTGCTGAGATTTGTGTTAGGGGTTTATGATCTCTTCCACTTTGGGTGCGAATTAGTTCGACCTGGCCCGCGTTTATACTGACTCTCAATCCGCTAGCCATGCTTTACAACTTCGACAGGCAAAACTTTCCTTCCCAAACGTCTATCTCCTCGCTGGCGTGAACACTGATGAAGATGTCACTGCATACAAGGCTCATCCTGTCATGAGCCACCCAGAACGGTCAGTTATTCCAGAGATTGGCCTTTTGCATCGCTGATATCGTTTAGATGTGAAGCCGTCGGTCATTGCCGTTGGGTCGATGAGGTCATTCCAGACTGCCCTTGGATTCTAGATGCCGCATTTCTTGACAAATGGGAGATCGATTACGTTGCGCATGACGAGCAGCCGTATGTCTCCGAGGGTCATGATGATGTCTATGCATTCGTGAAGGCAAGGGGTAAGACATTGCTCCCAGGGCGCCAGCGATGATTGAGCTGATGAACGTCACATCTAGGCCAGTTTATCCCGACCCGTCGTACGCCAGGCGTCTCTACTTCTGAGTTGTTGGAACGTATCGTTTCCGGATATCGCAAACGGGACTTTGATGAGAAGCTGGAAAAGATGGGTTGTGCGGCACTCAAGGCCCAAGGCTCGGCTTTTGAGGACAGGAGCAACACAAGTTGACGTTCGAAACTAATGGCTCAATAGCGGTAAGTTTTGACTGCGACGCGGCCATGTATATTTCAAGATAGATTCCATTGTAGAACATGTGACAGCGGACGATAGTACAGTATATTACAAGAGCGGGGACTAGTGAGTTATGTTTTGGACTGTCACGACTCGAGGGAACTCGGAAATGAACTCATTCGACGTGTCAGAAGCATTACATTAGTTTCACCTTTTTCTCTTCATGCTCCTCTATCTTCGTTGCTTTTTCGGGGGTTGATGACATGGAACCACGCTTGCGTTTCGCCGAAGACTCGACTTGTTTTGACCTTTGCTTGGCGAACATAGCCATGATACCATCTTTGCGGTTGGCAATGGGCTCGATAAATGTGGCAGACTCCGTGCCGACTTTTCCGATTTCCCTTGGAACTTGATAACTGACGTGCAATGAGCAGAAAAGTGATTAATTAAAGGACGGGTCACGTGTACCATTGGAGAGGGGCCGTAGTGTCCTCCCAAGGGTGAAGCAAACGAGCGAGATCAGAAGACCATGTCTGCGAGGAGGTATCTAACCAACGGTTGATCTCATCTGTGGTGGAGAGGATGACTGGTTGTCGATCATGTAACCAGCTCAAAGCCTTGCTAGCGTGGGTAGTAACGATTGCAAACGTGTACGTCGGCCGCGACTGGCCTGTAACGGAGGTTATATTTCTAGAGCATGGCTATGGTAGAGAGAGCAACGGTACTTTTATCAATGGTTTCATCATATAGACCGGCCATGAGCATAACTTTGCCGTCAGGGTGCTTGGTGAAGTGTGGTAGTTTGTCCTTGCCTTTGGTTTGCCATTCATAGTATCTGCACCTGACAATCGTCATATTGGATGATGGTAGAAATACAGTACTATACCCTTGGCAGACGACGATACAACGGTTCTTTCCACGACATTTATTCCACATGCCGACCCCCTCAATGAGGTTTTCGGAGCGAGCATTGATCGCCTGAGAACCCTTGGCGGCTTCTTTGCCATAGTGAATTCCCCAGCGCATGGTTTGCATGATAAGTGAAGGGGTAGTTTCTTTAGAGTCCGGGTATGTCGTCGTCACTGCAGGGCCAGCTCCGGTGTATTGTCTGATGACTGGAGCATTGGTGCTCGGAGCTATGTTGTAGCGAGGCTATTTTTGTCTAACGTGAACGTCGTTCGAGATGTCGGACTATGGAACGAACCACAAAATCGTTCTCGCCGATCCACTCGCCAATTGCGAGGGGAGGATAGCCAGGTAACCCGCGAATCTGGGCACGCTGCAAATCATCGGCATGAAAAAAAGAAACATTACAACTTTGGGCACTAGTGGCCTGATATTGATTCACCTGAAGGCCAAGTGCATACCTTCCACACATGTTTTAGTGCACTGCAAAAGTAAGGTCACTTTCAGAAATGTACCGAGTGAATTCCCCACTTTAAGAGTTCCAGTAGGGTACTGGCGAAAACCCAAATTTTAACTTACTAAGGTCCAGTCCGGATTGATATTTGGGGGGCGAAAACCGAAATGTTAATAACTAGTTAATAACACGGGGGGTTAGGTTTCTGAAGGCGGGTAGTTATTAGCAGTCACGTGACCCATAACCCTAACCCTAAAGATCAAGTGACAAAGTGGCAGATTGGTCATCCGCAGGGGTTGCGAGCCGGTAGGCGAGCCGAGAGCTCGGAAGGGGTAGCCTGTTGGAACCCAGTAAACCCTTCCAAGGGTAGATTACTAATGAAACAACCACAGAAGGACTTAGCACAATCAAGTAGTGACAATGAAAGTAATCAAGTAGCTCCTAGTCCCAGTAAGAAATGGGAAAGACCAAGAGGACAAGACTGAGGTCCTCTGGTGGCTCTTGGGCCTTTATATACTAGATAGGGGTTTACACTTGTGTACACTAGATCTAACAATATGCTATGCTACATGCTTGGTAGGTGAGGTATACATGAGGTTAACATGTGTATTAGTTCAGCCATGGAATGGAAGGGAAGCATAGCATGAGGAGTACATAAGGTGAGTGAGTCATAGATAGGGGCATGAGGTGAGCATGAGGCAATCTAGACTAACATGTGTGATCTTGCAGGCAAACATGAGGCACGATCTAGACCTTGGATGAGTCATAGATAATGGCATGAGGATACGATGAGGTCTGGATGTCTAGATCTAAGGATGGACTTGAGCATTAAGAAGGATCGGGTATAGGGGCTATAAATAGGGGCTAAATGCGAAAGTCATTGTAGAAAGCTAGGAAAAATAGTAGAAATAAAAGGAAAAATAATACGGTCTGTAACAACTAATGCATTCATTGTATTTTTCGTTGGTACCACAAGCTCATGCCATTCAGCCGTGATCTGAGCTTGCAACGCCATTGTCAGTTATTTCGGACATCTTTTGACATCCCATCATTCATCACATGACATTGCATCATCGTTCCTCTTTGTTGCTCCCTTTTACATTCTGACACTCATGCTACATCATGTCACAGCATTGCCTGAGCACACGATACCTTTTGTGCCCTTTGCCCTTGTCATACCGTATATCAGAGAGACTGCTCATTACCGCAGCACCTTAGTCCGTTGCTTACCGCACACAACGACTGAGGTGAGTTGATACTATCATACCATCTACCTACTCAAGCTAACCTATACCCAGTTATCTCTTGATAGCCGTTGTGCGCCATTCACTCCTTTTAGCCTTTAGGTTATTGAGCCCCACATTTTCTCTTTGCCTTTGACCCTCTGAGTCTGTCGTTGATATGACCACCGCCATCCCAGTATAACCACTGACACACTCCCAAGTAATATTCCTAAACTCAATGTGAAGGGAACAAACTGGGTGATTTTTACCTTTCGCTTCCAAGTCACTGTCGAAGCAAAGGAGCTGTGGGGTCATTTTGATGGCACCACCAGCCAGCCCTCCTTTTCTGACCCTCTGACAGCTGACCAGACTACAGAAATGAAGAAGTGGCAAAAGAATGAAGCATTAGCAAAACATCTCCTTACCCAGCGGATCTTTGATTCCACAGCTCTGCATGTTCAGAGCCTTGCCTCTGTGAATGCTATGTGGACTGAATTGTTAAAGAATACACCGAGAAGGGTACATATGCTCAAATGGACCTGCATACCCAGTTTCTCGAGTCCAAGCTGCTGAAAGGCGCTGATGTCCGCCAGTTCCTCAATACTCTGTGAATGAAGTGCAAAGAGTTAGCCTCTGTTGGTGTTGTGATCGACGAGAAGGATTACCGATCAACCATCATTAAATCCCTTCCCAGTTCTCTCGCCAACTTTGTGTCAAGCTATTTCACTGCAGCTCGGCTTTTTAGCTCTATGAAGACAATCGAGCCTGACACCTTGATCTCTGTTATCACTGAGGAAGCTGATCGACAGAAAGCTAAAAACCTTATGTATCATGATACAAAAGACCATGACAAAGTTCTGGCTGTAAGCCCTGCTCCTGCTAGCAGGCCACAACAAGGACGAGGCAGAGGAGCACGGCACCATATGTGCCATGGCAACTCTGGATGTGAGCCCCCCAAGTGTTGGGAGTGTGGCTCGACTGAGCATTTTGCTTCCTATCACAAAAAATCACCAAAGGACCGTGACTCAAGTGAAAAGAAGCCTACCTCTAGCACAACTGAGCACTCTGCTCACGTGCTAAATATTGATAGTGATGATGAAGATGGAGTCTTTGGAGTTTTTGACCTCTCGGGTGGAGACGATTTCCCTCTAGCACAACTGAGCACTCCGCTCACGTGCTAAATATTGATAGTGATGATAAAGATGGAGTCTTTGGAGTTTTTGATCTGTTGTCCACCATGTTCTCCAATGATAAATGGGATGATTTGGCTGACGAGTCATGTGATGACTTGTTTTTGGTAGCTGATGATGACAGCCTCTGTGCTGTTAATCTGGATAACAAAGAGTTGTGAGCAGCTGCTGGCTTTTCCCTAGATCCCAGTGCTGATCTGAAGTTTCTAGCAAAAAACCCCATCCCACACACCACATCAAATTGTTTGACTCAGGTACAATTCATCATATATCCCCATACCATGAGCGCTTTGAAAGCCTCACCACCATTCCCTCGAAGCCCTTCACAGTAGCTAACCGGCAGCAATTCAGTGTGACTGGTGTAGGTGATATGATAATTGAAGTCCCAAATGGTTATGATGTCAGCAGATTACGTCTCACCGAGGTGCTCTTCTCACCTGAAGTGGGATACACCCTTGTTTCAATTGGTCGTCTGGATGAGCTAGGCCTCTTGACAACTTTTGCAGATGGT
>JBBPRH010000354.1:0-24109 GCA_038092915.1 Boletus pseudopeckii
GGCCATGACATCACCACACATGTATTTGATTACCACTCACTTCTTTCGCCTATTTAATTACTGTCTAGTCTAGACAATGGTCTAGAACTATGAGGTCATCACTATGTCATACCCTATACCCAACACACAGACCATATCATAATATGTACAAACAGTAGTTAGTAGTATATAAATCTGAATGTCAATGCCCCAAGAACTCCAGTCAAGTTCTTGTTGGGTTTTCCCATTATCCCTCTTGTCTCTATTAAGCAAGTCTAGTGATTGTGTGACTGTGTCCTTTGTTAGGATTTGGGTCAGCAACATTAGAACTTGACCATTGAACTCCCTCACACATCACTCCAGAATATTACATGCGGCCCCTAGTGTTAAAGGAATATAGCGGACTCCAGGCTTAAGGAGACAAACCCTTTACCTTTCTTTCGCCACTTGGCACTTTTTCTTACATGTACGCCCGAGCACTAGAGCTTGTGAAGGGACTTAGCTATCTAGGGCGGTCCAGAGATACCCTTGAGCGGGTCGAACATGTTTAAACACCACCTCACAACCCTTTCTTTCTTTGGATGAAAGTTCATGTCCATGTGAGGCACATTTCTTTTACATATGCACTCTATCTTGGATGCAAGAGCGGTACTGTGCCCATCCTTGATAAGAGTTACCTACAATATGATACAAGGATACGTTGGGAAGGTTATTGACCTGAGTATCAACTGGTTTTAGCAACACTCATAACAACGGTTACTGAGTGGGCCAGTTTATGAACTACTACGCATACATGGATTTCAAGCTTCATGAAGAGTTGGAACTCTACCACGACTATGAAGACAAGGTTGTATGAGACGAATCCGTCGACCCAAACAATATCATTCCCCTTCCTTACATGGAAGTAAAGCAAGAAGAACAGGACAATACATATGTCCTACAAAACATCTATGCACCTGACTGGTCCCCAGAACCAACCCCAGGACCACTTCCTTACACATGATGACCCCGATCACCACTTAGGGCATTCACAGTTCCCCAAGACCCTCTTCTGGAAAGAGAATTAAACGAAGCTGTGGTTTCCAAGGAATCCGGAGGACAAATTTTACAACCCAGACACCTCTGACAACGAACGAACCATCTCTCCACCATCATTACCAAGAAGACAACAAAGAGAAATGGCATCAAATAAAGATCTCGCCCTTCTCATCGCCGAGCTGCAGCGAACAATAGTGCAGCTACAACAAGACGTCAGAGGCACAAATGACCGCACAACACAAGCAGAAATGACCGCCACCCAACCTCAAGCAGAAGTCAAAATATCAAAAATAGTTGAGGTAGTCCCTGATCCCAGACTCTATGGAGGGTCATACAAGAAATTTGACGAATGGTGGATGAAACTCAGCATCTATTTAGATGTTAACCGTGACACATTCACAACCAACAAGGACCGCTGCATAGCAGTATGGTCAAGACTTGGCGTCAAGGACGGCGCTGACAAATACGGAGCTGGCCAGTGGGCATGGAACCAGCTCATAAAATGGTTGCCCCAAAACGCAATATACTGGCCAGACCAAGACAATCTAGCCAAAGAAATCCAAGAGAGGTTCAAGCCAGGCCTCGAAATTGATATGGCACTGCAGTGCCTTACAAGTCTGTGACAAGGTCCAAAGGAAAGGACAGAAGATTTCCTTACCAAATGGCTGGCTCTATACAAAAGGGCCGAATGCAGAGATTACATGGGCACGTACCTCCTCGAGAACAACACTCGAGAGGAAATCATCAAGTTCATATATGCTAACAGAAAGTGTAAAGGAAATGTCCGTGACTATGTACAAGTCATAAAGGTGTACGGAAACAACCTCAAGGCTTACACCATGAGGAACAACTAGGGGCACGTCTGGGCGAACACACGAAACCAAGCAAAAGCCGAGACCTTTTCAGGAGCTTGCACATTTGGAGGACAAGGGGAGCCAATGGACATATCTGCGGCAAGTAAACCTCTCAAATGCTTCAACTGCCAAGGGCCTCATATGGCCAAAGATTGCAAGCAGAAGAAGAAACAATGCCCTGAGTGCAACTTCCTTGAGGGAGGGCATTCAAGAAGGTGTAGCAAGTATCGTAATGTATGAGCTACATCAACTAGGGATTCAGACAGTGAGGAGGAGGCTCCACAACCTCCAAAGGACCCACAAATCCGATCTCTAGAAGGAATGGACTATGACGCCATGAAGGTGTACTTTTATGATCTCCATGTGATGGAGAAGGGAAAAGGCAGAAGCAACTGAATGAACCGGGTGTTCGGTTACAAATGAACAATAGATACAAATATTTAGAAGTAGAAAACTCAGATACTTCAGACAGTGAAACTGTATTTAGTAGTTACTCAACCAAAACGGAGTCTCACACAAGTGAGCTTGCTGCATAGGAATGCAGGTTTAATTCTGTTAAAAATAAAAACAAAAAAAATTATGTACAAACAAGGACAAACCCTGGACCAGATTCTCATCAGATCCGTGAAACAGAAACTTGAGATCTGCTTAGATATTGACATAGCACCAACTACAAACAAGCAGAAGATGAACTCAACAAAGGCATTGCTAGACAGTGGTGCAAACAGCATTTTTGTTGACAAGGCATGGGTTGCCTACCACAAAATCCCTACAATA
Source organism: Boletus pseudopeckii (assembly GCA_038092915.1). Classification (NCBI taxonomy): domain Eukaryota; kingdom Fungi; phylum Basidiomycota; class Agaricomycetes; order Boletales; family Boletaceae; genus Boletus; species Boletus pseudopeckii. Next base: position 2,649 of record JBBPRH010000354.1, read on the forward strand.
CCACTCTCATGACCAGTATCTGTATATAATGTTGACGGAACAAAGAACTCAGCAGGTCAAATCACACACCGTGCTGAACTAATAGTTGACTACCAAGGTCACAGAGAAAAAGTAGAAGCAGAGGTGACAGATTTAGGAAGGAATCCAATCATCTTAGGATATATGTGGTTGATGAAACACAACCCAGAAATAGACTGGACGACAGGCACCGTCAAACTCACAAGATGCCCACGATCATGTTATTTATTACGCAAAATGTCTACATTCCTTAAATCCCTAGTGGAAAAGGAAATTAACAATATGTCTTATATGTACAGAAGGCTAAAAGCAATAGAGAAGCCAAAAGAGAAAAAGGAGCTCATGGTCGAGGAAATGGTTCCAAAAGTTTACCACCAATACCTCAATACCTTCACGAAAAAGAGTAGTGAACAAATGCTGCTCCGCAAGGCATGGGATCATGGCATTGATATGAAAGAAGGGTTTACACCTAAAAAGGGTAGATTAATTCCTCTTTCCCCTATGGAACAAAAGGAAGTTTCCAACTTTATCAATGACCAATTAGTAAAGGGTTACATTAGACCTTCAAAATCTCTGCAAACTTCTCCTGTCTTCTTCGTACCGAAAAAGGACAATAAGAAATGAATGGTATAGGACTACCAATATTTAAACGAACACACGATAAAGAACAATTACCCTCTTCCTCTCATTGCGCAACTTGTCGACAAGCTCAAAGGGGCTAAATTATTTACCAAAATGGACTTACGGTGGGAATACAACAATATCCGTATAAAGGAAGGAGACAAGTGGAAAGCTGCTTTTGTCTGCCACAGGGGCGCTTTTGAACCCCTTGTGACGTACTTCAGATTATGTAACTCCCCGCCACATTCCAAACAATGATGAACAATCTCTTCCATGATTTGCAAGCAGTCGTGATCGTTTACATTGATGATATACTTATTTCTATGGACAATAATGAAGAAAAGCACGACAAGATAGTACTTGAAGTACTAAAACAGCTGAAGGAGAATGATTTTTTCATTAAGCCTGAAAAGTGCTTGTTTAAGGTTAAAAAAGTGGATTTTTTTGGAATGGTAGTATTTGAGCAGGGAATCAAGATGGAAAAAGAAAAGATGGATGCTATCCAGGCATGGCCCGTTCCCAAAAATGTAAAAGGTGTGCAAAGCTTCTTAGGCTTAGCAAACTTTTATCAAAGGTTTATTAAAGACTTCTTGATGAAGTCACGTCCCCTCAATGACCTCACAAAAAAGGATAAATTATGGTCATGGACAGAAAAAGAACAATTGGCGTTTGATAAGCTAAAGAACACTTTCACGATGGCACCTATACTCGTCTATCCAGATAACAATAAAAAGTTTAGGCTTGAGTGTGATGCATCATATTTCACAACCGGTGCTGTCCTATCTATAGAAAAAGAAGATAAATGGCACCCTGTGGCCTTCTCATCCCACAGTATGTCACCAGAACAACATAACTATATGATTGCGGATAAAGAGATACTAGCCATCATCTTGGTGCTCGAACAATGGAGACATTGATTAGAAGAAACAATGGACCAATTCGAGATATGGTCAGATCATGCCAATCTCCAATACTTTATGAAATCACAAGATCTAAACTGCCGACAAGCACGTTGGGCGCAGTATTTATCACGATTCAACTATATATTAGTCAAGAAGCCTGGCGCTCAAATGGAAAAAGCTGATACGCTGTCACGAAGAGAAGATCACACCATCGGCATAGAAAACAATAACAAAGAAGTAACAGTTATTCCAGAATCATGCATTCATTCTGCGAACGAAGTCATTAATATTAAAGGAGAAGAAGAAAAGTCAATGGAATGTGTCTGGAACACACAAGCAAAGCTAAAGGAAGGAGAACCTGTAATAAGAGGGAATCTCCTACGACACACGGCTCAGATCTTACACTTTGCAGGCTACACGAGTCCTGGCTCAAGGGGATGAGGGTATGTGGGTCCTTTCCGAACAGCTCAGTCTACAATGACCAGAGGTCAAGGCAATGACTATATGAGATGAACAAAGTGGATTAGACTGAGGAACTCAGTCGTCAATGATCTACTTTATATATGTTACAAGATGGTGCACGGACCATGCTATGCATGAGAGATATTACTATGTATGGGTATAGTAAAGAAGTGTTTGTGAGAGTGAGATAACAGAGATGAACGTGTGAAAGACGGTAATGATCATGAGAATAGATAAGGTGTGAAAGTAACAGAGATTAAAAGGGTGAGGTAGGTCACGTGATTTAGGTCATGTGATTGTTCTCACGATCATGTGTTGTAGTCACGTGATCTTTGAAAGTAACTTGGTAAACGATGAAAATGTTTGAAAATGTTCATATTTATAACAGAACCAAAGGGTTCATCCTTATCAGACGAAGGACTGGTGATGGTAGATAAGAAAATCTATGTCCCAAATGAAAACGGACTTAGAAGCCTCATGCTTAATTTATATCACGACTCCACCTTAGCTGGACACGGTGGCGCAGAGAAGACTTTCGAGTTAATCTCACGCTACTATACCTGGGAAGGCATACGAACAGACATTAAAAGTTATTGCTCCCGATGCGAAAGATGTGCTTGGATGAAGCCAACGAACATTGCCCCAGCTGGCAAATTAGCTCCTAACCCTATTCCGGAAGGTCCCTGGCAGGACATATCTGCAGACTTCACAATGGATCTCCCCACATCGAATGGCTATGACAGCATCCTCGTGATAGTAGATTGTTTCAGCAAGGAAGTTGTATTTCTTCCCACAAACAAGAAAATAATGTCTCTCGGCACGGCAAAGTTATACCATGATAGTGTATGGAAAACACACAGACTTCCACGCTCTATTATATCCAATCACAGCCCACAGTTTTCGGCCCAAGTTATGAAAGATCTCACAAAGATGTTACAGATCAATCTCAAGATGTCAATGGTGTTCCACCCGCAAATGGACAGACAGACAGAATGTGTTAACCGAGATCTCCAACAGTATCTCAGATTATTCACAGCCGAAAAACAGGATCAGTGGTCCGATTGGCTTGCGCTGGTGCAATTCTCATATAATAACAAGGTTCATTCCACAACGGGCAAGTCCCCGTTTGAAGTCACACATTCCTACACCCCTCATATGGGAATTGAACCTCTTAACTTAAACACTCCAGCAGCTATGGACTTCTCTCACAACTTCGCTCAGACGCTCGAGCAAGTCAAAGAAAACCTAGAAAATAACAAAAACAGAATGAAAATGCAGGCTGACAAGAAGAGATCAGATGCTCCTATTTATAACGCAGGAGATAAAGTTTGGCTATCAACGGAGAACCTAAACCTACGAGACACCCACCAATCTCGTAAATTAACAGAGTGATGGCTTAGACCTTATATCATATTGAAAATGATTGGAATGAATGTGGTTGAGCTTAAGCTCCCCTCTCCTATGAAAATTCACCCAGTCGTAAATATCAGTTGCATCAAATCTTACAAAGAGCGACTAAATGGACAACCAGTATATAAACCAGGACCGGTGCAGGTCACCGATGAAGGAAACAAAGAATTTGAGGTTGAATATGTACTAGACGCTCGTCTCAAAGGGAACCACTTGGAATTTCTAATTCACTGGAAAGGATATAGTGATGAAGATTGAACCTGGGAACCCGAAAAGAATCTCTCTTTGGCGAAGGATGCCATAATGGACTTTTATAAAAACAAACCACATGCACTCCGGAAGCTACGAATGCTTCAAAATGACTTTGATTCTTTATTTAAACCTTATGAAACATTTACCACTCCTATTCCTATTTGGTCTCGCCTGGAATGTGAACCATAGAAGGGGGGTAGTGTTACAAATTCACATTTTAACATATTCTTTTTCGCATCACGTGATCCTGTGAAACATCATATGACCGATCATGTGACTACTTACTCTTTCTCATCATGTGACATGGCCTGGACCATGACATCACCACACATGTATTTGATTACCACTCACTTCTTTCGCCTATTTAATTACTGTCTAGTCTAGACAATGGTCTAGAACTATGAGGTCATCACTATGTCATACCCTATACCCAACGCACAGACCATATCATAATATGTACAAACAGTAGTTAGTAGTATATAAATCTGAATGTCAACGCCCCAAGAACTCCAGTCAAGTTCTTGTTGGATTTTCCCATTATCCCTCTTGTCTCTATTAAGCAAGTCTAGTGATTGTGTGACCGTGTCCTTTGTTAGGATTTGGGTCGGCAACAGCTGCCCTCAAAAGATCTTGCTTTCTGACCATGGCAGTGCCAATGATGGCAGAGATTTGGTGCACAAGAGTTGCTTTTGTAGGATTTCACTATCTACAACACTGGGAATGCCAATGACAATGAGAGTTTAGCATCAGGGCACCAGAGTCAGCAAGACAGGATTTTACCCTCTGACTATGGCAGTGCCAATGATGACAGGGATTCGGGGTGTGACTCGTGCGGGAGCCATGGTCATAAGATCTTGCCTTTCGACTATGGATTACCCAACTCATACTTCAACTCATCTATGATCATCAGTGACGGCGAAGATCTGCAAGGCAATGATATTAGTCTTGGTCATCTAGACAAAGAGTCGCAGTTAGAGAACTCAGACATCTCCATCCATTCAGATGACAATGGTTCTGACATCACTGATCACCTATCGTTCAATGAATATCAAGAGGCCTCAGAGTTGATCCAAGTAGAACTGGATGACATTGTCGAGTACCTTCAAGATTGGTATGGACCAGCATCAGAGAAAAAGATCCATGATGATTGTAAGTTACCCAACATACTGACTGTATTTTTCTGATTTAAATTTCTAGGCAACTTGATGATTATGGATGAATATTGCGACAATATCCGAGCTTATCAGCTGAAGATTATGTGTAATATGCCTCAGCGTGTCTTCAATCACATGCGCTATGCATTCCAACACAAGATGGACATTGATTCTGATTCCGAATGGATCATACTACATTATCTTGCTGTCCTCGCTGGAATTGATCCTAAAGTCTAACCCTGCTGCACAAATTCATGTATTGCTTACACACTCAAATATGTCCATCACGAATCATGTCCCTTCTGCAAGGAGCCACGTTATGGCAAGGAGAGTCATCCACGCCATGTGTTCTACTACATTCCCATCATTCCCTGACTCCAAGCATTTTTCCAAAATACCAAAATGATATGAAAACTCTCGTACCACTTCTCTTTCTATCATCAAGAAGGCCTGATACGAGATGTTTTTGATAGTGCATGGTACCACACCTTGCTCAGTCAAAACATAGTCATCGATGGTGTTGAACATAATCACAAGTACTTCTCTAGCAAGCATGACTTAGCATTCTCCCTCACTATGAATGGATTCCTACTCTTTGACTGAAGACATGGCGGGCCCTCAGCCACTCCCATTATTCTCCAGAATCTCAATTTTCCACCCGAGATTCAAACACACATCAAAAATCTTATTTGTGTTGGTGTCATACCAGGTCCTTATCAGCCAAAGGATCTAAGCTCCTTCTTGTCTCCACTTGACGACAAGTGTGCAGTGTTAGCCAAGGGTATTCGCACATACAATGCTGAAGACAAAACCAAGTTCTCCCTCTATGGCTATGTGATTTTCAAAACTGGCGACATCATTGCAATCGAAAAGCTACTCAACATTAAGGGTCATAACACCTACTGTCCCTGCCAGTCATGCAAAATCAAGGGCGTTCGTGACATCGGTGGTGGGGGAATCATCTATTACACTCCCCTCACAACTCCTAACGAGCCCCATCAAACCCGTCCATCAGCCAATCCAGACAATCTACCACTACAATCCCATGGCGATTTCAGTCATGCTGTTGAGCTAATGCAGAATGCATCCACCCAAAGAGAGTATAATGACATCATGAAGGAATGGGGTATTCATGGAGAGCCTTCATTACGACAGGTCGCATCCATTGATTAAGCCATCTGTGCACCATGGGAATGGATGTATCTACTTCTTGAGAATGTCATCCCAACACTTGTCAAGCATTGGATGGGACAGTTCAAGGGCCTCAATACAGGAAGCGAAAGTTATGAGATCATGCCCGATGTTTGGGAGGAGATCAGCAGGGAAACTGCAGCCACAGTAAAAGATATCCCTTCTGGGTTTGTCAGAGTACTTCCCAATATCACTGACAATTGTGCAAATTTTACAGCCAAATCCTGGGGATTCTGGTTCATGTATGTTGCTCCAATTGTACTCCGTGGCTGTTTCCTTCACAACAAGTATTACACCCATGCATGTCAGCTCGCCGATCTCATGAAACTCTCAATCAGGCTTCAGTTGACCAACAAGGAACTTGTGGAGCTCCACACTGGTCTTATTGACTGGGTGGAAAAGTACAAAAAGTAAATTTGAATCATTAAGTTGAAATATTGCTTGCCACGAGCTGGAATTAACTCCAATCATCCAGGTACTACTATCAGTATCGTGAAGATAGGCTATCTTGCTATACACTTTCAATACATGGCCTGTGTCATGTCATGCAAGACATTATGAATTGTGGGCCGGTATGGGTGCACTGGACATTTTTTCTAGAACAATACTGTCAGTTGCTCAAGACCAGCCTCCATTCCCACCGACATCCATGGAGCAACCTCACCCGAAATGTGCTACATTTGGCACACCTGACTCAAATCTATGTCAAGTATGATCTTACTGGTGAATTCAGTATTCGTCCTGCAGCACAACAAGGTGATGAGATTCTCCAACAAGAGAAGCAATACCCAGCATGTAAGTACTAGTTATCATGATGCAACACCTTGGCCTGGCAGCCTACTACTATCTGCTCACTTCATACTTCTGGGCGGCCAGGCCAATTTATAGATCCTGATCAAGTCTTGCGAGCACCTCGCAAGCTCCACTACTATCCAGACCAGGATTTATAATGCAGAATCAGCATCTACTTTCAATAGGTTCTCAGAGGACGACGTACTGAGCTTGCCACACAGCTACCCAAGATGATGCCTTTGTGGGGGAAAGTTAGAGTTTGTGGCGGGGATGCAATATGCACTATATTTGCACTTCAGCAGTTACACCAAGAGTTTTGGAACAATATTTTTGTGCAGGTAAGTAAGGAGAAAATCTCTGGTTCAGGTTGTTCTATAGTACTTACTGATATTCCCAATCACACTGGCAGTACAAAGTTACCTATCATGGGCAAGACGAGCAAGAAATGCCAATAAATGCCATTCATTATGGTCAGCTCGAGAAAATCTTGGTTTGCGAGCTCAGCACCCAAGCACTCTGGAGGGACATGAAGGGGTGTATAGTTGTCCTTGTGGTGATCAGGCCATGCCACACGAGAGGGGAAGATGCTTCAAAGACAGTCACAGAATTCAGAGACTTCAGCAAACCAATTGTAACTGACTTGCATAGCATCAAGTGCATGGTAGGTCACGTAAAGAGTAGGGGCAGCTGGGGGTTAGTAGATCACAGTGATGGATGCATTCATGCTGCATTCCAGGCACCAGAGAATCTATGCGGTTCAAAATTGGATGCAGACAGTGAGACAGACAATGATGTATATGTAGACTAGCTTGGAGACTCAGGGTGAACAGGATCGAATTGGAAATGGCTTATCAATGCTTGATCAGATGAGTTGCTAGCGCTGGTGAATGTATGTTGGTACCTTTGAACCACTGGCCCTATGATTAAGAGGATGTCTGATCGTTGAGTCACTGCAATTCAGTGAGTCCAATTCCAATGGAACTGAAACTCAGTGTATTCCACTCAGTGGAATTCAGCAATAGGTACACAAATCACTGAGATTCATTGTGTGTTCGTGAACTCACTGAAACTCGGTGAAACGATCACTTGCTTCACCACTCATATCATACCCTTTGTATCTACTCCTTTCACTACCATTCATACAACCTTAGATGATACCTCAACATCTACATTCCACATAACCTCCATCCTCACCTTTACCTTACAAATACCCCAACTAGTTACCATATGATACCGCATCCATATCGTACACCATCATTACACTCACATCCCCTAGTCTTACAACTATACACATCGTATCCAAACCTATACGATACAAAGTAGCCTCACGGCTAACCCCCCAACTTAGCTATCCCCTTAGCTAGCATCCCCCGGTCTCACAACCACAAGACCAGTCGTCACGCGACTCTAAACATGTGCAGGCCTGCAAGCCTCTAAACTATGCCACACCCCGTGATGCAATAGCGAGCCGCCTTGTGCCGCTTAGTCACAGATCCTAAGCACAATCTCAAACTGCATTCCTCCCGTAGTCATGTGCGTGCTGCATTGCGCCACTCTGCTACATTCTCCCGTTGTCACGCCAAGCTTACGATTCACCTCAAGCAATCCAAGCTCACGCTCTCGTCATGACAGACTTACGATCATAGTTACCTCAAATGGTCAAAGCTCATGTCATCCACCCAATGCATAGCCTCTTGGATATCGCATCCAGCTAACATCACAAGTACTGATCAGGACTCTCATCCAGATTCACTTGATCCCCGATCCACATTGGATATCGCTGGCAGATATTAGATCGCCCTTTCACAAGGTCACCGTATCTCAGATCTCGCCACAACCTATTTATGGTTTGATTCATATGCTGCGTGCTCTCGTGCATTCTTTCATTTCCCCTTTCATCTCCATTTCTATCTATTAACGATTCATATATCACAACCCCTAGCCGCGCCTTACACGCTCCAGACTAGTCTCTGATTCATGCGGCTGCCTTGCACATCATGCACTGCATATTGTCCCACTCATATGTATTATTCCATTGGACATTGTCTCTCCCCGTTCCTGTGATGTCATACCCCGTACCTCACGATGTCATAGCATAGCACGGTCCATGCACTGCAACCGGTAGTATATAAATAGTCGGTAGTGTAACATGTATTCTTTAGTTTGATTATTGCCTTTCTCTCTCTCACATATTGGTTCGCGCCAACACTTGAGATATTAGGTCTAGTAGTCTTTGCTTCTTTTGTCTTCGTCTCTAGTCGAGACTCTTTCACTCAGTGCATGTCCATCCAATGAAATTCAGCAATAAATACATAAATCGCTGAAAGTTACTGTGTATTGATGACTCACCGAAACTCATTGCATGTCCACCCAATAAAATTCAGTGATAAATACACAAATCGCTGAAAGTTATTGCATATAAACTCGTTGAAATTCAGCAAGTATGTTGAAACCAATGTATCAGCGGAATTCATTGTATTTAATTCACTGAAATTCAGTGATCCAGGAGAGGATTCAGTGAATCAATGAAATTAACTACATAAATATTCAATGGGTTTTCCGTTGAATCTCGAGCATTCATTGTATAATGCATTGAAAAGAACTGTATTTACTATCCACAGTGCATAACGGTCTAAGCAGCGGGCGGCTAGTGTTACAGTACCATACACCTACCCCCAAATTGAGTCACGGACACCCAGAGGTTTTAGTGGGTATTAGGCTGCCCAGGCCCAGATCTGACTAGACCGAGGTAACCTGTCAGCGCATCAGTTCTCAAGTCCCACGTGCACTCTACTCGCCGTAGGGTGTGCTTAAACTTAACTTAAAAGGCATTTTTCCTCGGACTGGCAGTCCCCGTCCGCCACCTACGATAGTGTATTATGTGTCTTTACATAATATCACGGCCTTACAGTCATGCCCCAGGCCCAAATGTCGGTTTTTATTTTATATCGGGCAACGGATTGCATGAAAGGTATGCAAGAGTTGCTCGTCGTACCAACAGCACCTGGGCCCATTCAAGCCGTTAGTGGGTCCACACCCCCGACTTCCTCTATAAAAAAAACTCGTTTATTGTCCTTAGGGTCAAGCTCTATGTTGGACAGTACTTATGACGCGTTAATGTCCTAACTTGCTTGGGTTCCATTGATGGCGCGCATCCTCATTCTTGGTCTTGCGGGTGTGATGATTCCAAAAGTCAACTGGTCGTGGACAACCTCTGACCGCGGAACTTTGGGTTTAGGCCCGTCAATGACGCGAGTGGATCTTGACTATCTGCTTTTCGTGTATCATCGATACGTTCACTTACTTGACGTTTCGTCAGATGATCGTAGCGGTTAGTTCGGTCAACTACCACATGGACCATGTAGATCGTCATTCCAAATCCGCTGCTGCTAACCTTGCTCAGGTGCGTGCAGAAGCATAGTTCTATGGTGTGGAGCGGCGGAGAAAGATACGAGAGCATGTCAAGCGTTCCATAAAGCAAGGGTGATGGTAAATGGGAGCAAGGGTCCCGAGATTCTGGACACATCGTATCGAACGATGAGTGGATGTGAGTCGCCCTGGTGGTGGAGTAGCCATCCCGCCCCGGACAGAATGAGGTTGGTGGCACGTTCCTCGACTTGCATTGATGATAACTGCACCAAGACTCAGGAAAGGTGGGGCAGCTCGATATCCGAGACCACTCAGTTGTCCTAGTCAAGAGGCTGGGGGTTTGGTGGTCTCGGGGTGATCCCCTGCCTCGTAGGCTGGTTGGGTAGCAGTACGGACGACCATGTGGTCCGTGTCGCTAACATTGCTGGAAGTCTCATGCATCTGATTTTCCTCGGAATCTCTATCACTAGCAAAATAAAATGTTGACATGTCTGTTCCGCCCAAGGCTCAAATTTCAAATCTCTCCGCCGTAAATCAAGTAAGGATACGCCCAGTATTTCGCGTATGTTGCCGGGAATCGATAACATGGATGGGATGCGAGATACACCGTCGACGAACGAACAATACACCCACAGATGGTTGTAACTACCCACACCTCTGTGATACGATAGTATAACGGTCTCGGAGGATCCAACGGACTAGACAGTCAACCTGGAATCAACGAGACTCGCAAAAAAGCATTATATATGTGTAGTATTAAATGCTCGGAATCAGCAGAGTTTATTGATGTTTTCAGTGACTTTACTCGGGTATATGAGCATATAAATATGTCACTCGAGGGGTAGCATGATGTGACATGTTACTCTTGGTAGACTGTAAAAGTGTTGTTCCTGTGGATGGGAAAGATCAGATTCAAATAAGTTTGACACGGACCAAGACTTACGTCTGAGCAAATCCAACGCGATTGTTGTCCGTGTCGAACACCTGCCAAAAGTGTTCAATGAGTTTATGCTTCTTCAAACACGAACCACTACTGACCGCATAGTACCTCTCCAAGAATTTCATTCCGAGAATAAAATCCAACCCCTCTCCACTAGAGGCTCCCAACTTGCTCATCACACCGTATTGTATTCCTGGAGCTCCACCGAATGCTGTGTTCTCGTCTGTTGGAAATAGTTGAGCAGCGACGTCCAGAGTGAACACCCGGTCAGCCATCGTGAAGTTGAGAGGTTGCATGAACGGGATGGAGGCAGTGGGAATTTCGATGCCACCCATGGTCGAATTCCACGACGCTCCTGGGATTGCGTTGACGTATACGGAAAAGAAGTCGTCTGCGAGGAGGACCACTGAAGAACACGAGATTTGCATCAGATCTAGTGACTGACCATGTAAGAGTAGAGAAGGAAACATACGCGAGGTACCGCTGTCGACGATCCCAGCAGTGGAAGTGGGGATCACTGTGTAGTTACCGTATGTAGCGCAAGTGACATTGACGCCCCAAAAATTTGCGGCCGGATGTGTCCGTCACAGGAACATACGTCAGCTCGCCCTCGTACTGTACATGACGCACAAAAACAATATAAGCACCAGGCTGACAACGAACGAAACAAGAACCACGTCCATACCAGGCTTGAATCAGCGCCTCCATAAGTCAATGCACCATCTACAGGTCTCAGGCTTGATGGAAAACAAGGATTAGGCATTAAATACTCACTTGTGTCACTGTAGTTTGTTGAGGGGGAGTAGTAAACACCGAGTACTTGGTTGTGGATAAGTCCCTGTGACACGAGGTTGTTCATGACCGTCGGAATAGTTTCATTTGTATCAGATGAGAGTGTTTTCAATGTGAGATCGACAGGTCCGAGACCGAGGATGCCATCGGCGATACCATAGAAACCATAAGAATAAAGTGCATCGCTGATTGATTGGTTCTTAAGGACAAACTTGGGTGCAAGGGTCACCTGGTCAAGGTCTGTTTACTGTTAATGATCAGGCGCGGACACATTTACAGGACCCTTACACTCCTCTCCCGTAAAGTTACCCGACCCATAAGTGACGTTCACGGCTTCCCCAGTGTCGATACTGGTTGGCGTCCAAACATATGAACTGCCAGCTCTGCAACAAGAATCGTATGTTGCACGGGTTCAATCGAACATCCACACCTACCCACACCATGTGTTAGAGGAGCCGGTGTCAACAATGAGGTTATAATATGTCGGTGGGTCACCGATGCCGACATTCGTTGTGTACGCCATATATGCTAGGTTGGTCGCAGGAATAGTAGTCGGTCCATTGGGTGTCACGGTACGGGACTTTAGGAAGGCAGCACGAGCACGGTCTGTGAAAGAAAATTCTTGGAAAGACGATCTGATGCTCTGGAGCTTCGTCAGTGGAACGTTGAACGCAGAGGCAGATGTCGCGAGAAGGACGGCGGAGAGTGGAACAAACAACCTCATGCTCACTGGTATGTCGAGGGAGGGGGATAGAGAGTACACTGTTTGTGTTGCACATTTATAGTGCGGTTACTGTGAGAGAAAGGTCACCCCATGAAGGCATACTACTCATCAGCAAAATGTCAACTTACTGCCATTCGACTAACGTCGTAACTATGCTTAACTTCGTATAGGATGTCACTCGGCGGAGCTGTCCAACTGTCAACGGTCTAATATGTGATGTGTTTCAAAACCCCCATTGTTAGGCGTTCTAAGACGGGGGCAATTTAGCCACATCTACCGCTTGGTGATCAGTCAGTAGCCAGGAACAAGTGGCGTAGCATAATACGAACCTCGCCGTCGCTGTTTTTGTGTCCTTATAATTATCCGGTACCGTATTGTGTTCAAACTGGGTCACCATGTCGCAACCACTGAATGCTCCGGAAGAAGCACAACAAGGCTAGATACTGTACTTATACAAGATCAGTGCATCGTTGTGCCTTCTTAGCATCACGCGAGTCCGTCTGTCTCTCGAGTCGGAGTCTCGACAAACACAAGCTGGCGATGGGCTTGTCTAAGCTCTGTCAAACAGAGAGGGAAGAGAAATAGAAATACATGCGGAGAGCGTTGGGTAGACGATGTCAGATCAGCATGATGAGTCTCACTAAACATTTTAAGTCAGCGGTCTGTTGACATATCTCTAATGACTGTATTCGGGTGTCTGAGCAGCTAAGAAATACGGGTCTCCAGGTAGCATGGTGAGATGTTACCCTTGGTAGGTCGTAAAAGTGTTGTTCCTGTGGATGGGCGAGCTCAGATTTAAATAAGTTCGACACGGACCAAGACTTACGTCTGAGCAAATCCAACGCGGTTGTTGTCCGTGTCGAACACCTGCCAAATGTGTTCAATGAGTTTATGCTTCTCCACAGATAAATGACTATATACCGCATAGTACCTCTCCATGAATGTCACTCCTAAAACGAATTCCAACCCCGTTACGCCAATGTATCCCAGGCTGCCCACCACACCATATTGTTTCCCAGCAACTCCACCCAATGCTGTGTCCTCGTCTGTTGGAAATAGTTGAGCAGCGACGTCCATGGTGAACACCCGGTCAGCTATCGTGAAGTTGAGGGGTTGCATGAGCGGGATGGACGAAGCGGGAATCTCGAGGAGGCCTGTGTTTGAATCCAGTGTCGCTCCTGGGATTGCACCAATGTATGCGGAAAAGTATTCGCCTGCAAGGAGGAGCTCTGAAGAGCACGACATTTGCGTCATATCCAGTGACTGACCAGGTAATAGTGGAGAAGGAAACATACGCGTGGTACCGGTATCGACGACCCCAGCAGTGGAAGCGGGAATGACTACGTCGGTGCCGTACATAGCCTTTGTAACGTTGATGCCCCAGAAACTGGAGGCCGGATATGTGTCCGTCACAGGAACATACGTCAGCTCGCCCTCGTACTGTACACGACGCACAAAAACCATATAAGCACCAGGCTGACAACGAACGAAACAAGAACCGCATCCATACCAGGCTTGAATCAGCGCCTCCATAAGTCAATGCACCATCTACAGAACTCAGGCTTGATGGAAAACAAGGATCAGGCATCGAACACTCACTTGTATCACTGGAGGTTGTTGCAGGCGCAAAGTAAACACCGAGTACTTGGTTGTGGATAAGTCCCTGCGACACGAGGTTGTTCATGACCGTCGGAATAGGTTCATCCCTATCAGGTGAGAGGGAATTCAGTGTGAGATTGACAGGTCCCAGACCGAGTATCCCATCGAAACCTTGCATATTGTAATAAGAAAGTGCATCGCCGATCGATTGGCTATTGAGGACAAGATTGTGTGCAAGAGCCACCTGGTCAAGGTCTGTTACTGTTAATTATCGGGTGCGGATAAAGTTGTAGGATCCTTACACTCCTCTCCAGTAAAGTTACCCGCCCAATAAGTGACGTTCACGACTTCCCCAGTGTCGATACTGGTTGGCGTCCGAACATATGGACTGCCAGCTCTGTAACAAGAATTGTATGTTGCACGAGTTCAATCGAACATCCACACCTACCCACACCATGTGTTTGAGGAGCCAGTGTCAACAACAAGGCTATAATATGTCGGTGGATTACCGATACCGACACTTGTTGTGTAGCCTGAGAAAAATATGTTGGTCGCTGGAACAGTAGTCTGCCCACTGGCTGCACGGGATTTTAGGTAGCTGCCACGAGCACGACGATGTGCGCGAAGAGCTCTCTTCGGATTCCCTGCCGTGCGACTGAACTTCGTCAGTGGAACGGTGAACACCGAAGATGCAGAGACAGACGCCGCGAGAAGGACGACGGAGAGTGCAACAAGCGACCTCATGTTGAGGGAGGGGGATAGAGGGTACTGTTTGTGTTGGACATTTATAGTGCGATCACTATGAGAGAAGGGTCAGTGAAGGCACATCGGCAAAATATGAATCTGTTACTGTCACTCAGGCTATTGTCGAACCTGTAGGACTCGTAATAAAAACAAAAAAATACGGAGTTGTGCCGGACTTCGTAGGATATTGGGCCTATCTAACTGTTAACCGTCTAATACCGGATACGTTTACCTCCGTTATTGGGTGTTCTAACACGGGGGGGATTTAGTAGCCTACCGCTTGGTGATCAATCTGATTCCAAGTCAAATCTAAAGTTTGAGCGAGCAACGAAAATTGGCCGAGCATTATTAACCTTAGCCGTCGCTTTCTTTGTGTAGTGATCTGGTGTTGTGTTCAAGTCGACGACGTCGCGACTGTAGCAAGGCTGTACTTCAAGTTAGTAGTACCTGTTAGCGCCCGGTAATGTTGGGGGATGTAAATTACAGCGCTTACTTAGTACGCCTGCAATTCACCGCTGTCATTTACTGTGACGTACTGCTCGCATGACGAAGACGTCCAGCTGTAGGGTGGGTAAATTCTGAGGGAAAGAGCTTGGAAGGTTGGCATGCCAGTGGATGGTGCCGGCAGGGACGGTGAGCGCTGGTACCAGCTATATACTCCGACTCGCGATGTCAGACTGGGGCTAGCCCTCAAGCGCTCATCGGCACCATCGACTGGCGGCAGTAACACTAGCGAACAAATCATCAATTGAGAATTTATGAATGCCCGCCAGAAGCCTACAACCCTGAAGAGACTCTTTTGAAAGACCAGTTGAAACTGCATGCGAAAGGAACAGACCCAAGGCTTCGATTGGCCAGTTTGAGGCTTGAGCTACAACAGAAAGTACCATGATGGACAGTACTGGTAAGCGGCTGCATCACGTTTATGGCTTTCTCGGCGACGTCTGACTGACTTTGTTAAACACCACATGTAGTTAGGATCAGCAAGGAGATTCCTTGTTTGACCTCAATTACACTTTTCGTGCTTCTTGGACTCGAGATAATGCCAGCAAACAAGTTGTAACCTTGGCACGTCAGTGAGATATAATGTCTTTCAAATTTTAGCAGTTGTAGTAGGATCTTGACCAAGAGGTCATGATATCTCGCTAAACATTCAGAATCAGTGGTTTATCGACATATCTCTAATGACTGTACTCGGGTATCAGTATCAGAGCATCGAAGAGATACGGCACTACACAACAGCAGCATTGTGAGATGTCATCCTTGGTAGATTGTAAAAGTGTTGTTCCTGTGGGTACCAGTGGGAAAGCTCGAATCTAAACAAGTTCAACATGGATCAGGCCGTACGTCTGAGCAAATCCAACGCGGTTGACGTCCGTGTCGAATACCTACTAAAAGTGTTCAACGAGTTTATGCGTCTCCATAGACGAACCACTACTGTCCACTTCCCAAGTTAGCCACCACACTGTATTGATTCCCAGCAACTCCACCTCACGATATGTTCTGGTCTGTTGGAAGTAGTCGACCAGCGACGTCCATGGTGCACACCTGGTCAGCGATCAAGAAGTTGAGAGGTTGCACGGACGAGATGGAGGATGCGGGGATTTCGATGAGACCTGTGTTCAAATCCAACATCGCTTCCGAGACGTTTCACGTATATGGAGCAGAAGTTGTCTGCGAGGAGGACCTCTGAAAAACACGTCAGATACGTCAGATCCAGTGGCTGACCATGTAAGAGTGGAGGAGGAAACATACGCGTGGTCCCGGTGTCGACGATCCCAGCAGTGGAAGTGGGGGTGACGACGTCAATGCCGTACGTTGACAGAGTGATGTTGATGCCTCAGTAATATGTGGCCATATATGTGTCCGTCGCAGGAACATACGTGACACAGCTCGTTCGCCTTGTACCGATGCATATAAGCCATGTAAACACCGAGCTGACAACGAACGAAACAAGAACAACATTCATGCTTGAATCAATGTCTCCATAAGTCAATGCACTAACTACAGATCTCAGGGTTGATGGGAAAAAAAGGGACTGGGCATTGAATACTCACTTGTGACACTGTGGTTTGTCGAAGGCGCAAAGTAAACACCAAGTACTTCGTCCTTGATAAGTCTTGTGAAATGAGGATGTTCATGACCGTTGGAATCATTGTATTCATATCAGGTGAGAGCGTGCCTAGTGTGAGATCGACAGGTGAAATACCGACGATGCCATCTAACCCCTCGAAATTGGGACAATTAAGTGCATCCCGATTGATTGTGTTCTTGAGGACAAGACCGGGTATACGAGGGCCACCTGGTCAAGGTCTATTTACTGTTAATGATCAGGTGCGGATAAAATTAGAAGATCCTTACACTCCAATCCCGAAAGGTAACCCGTCCCATGAGTGACATTCACAGCTTCCCCTGTGGGATACTAGTGGACGTCCGAACATATGGAATACAAGTACTGCAACAATAATCGTATGTTGCATAAACTTCAATCGATCATCCACACCTACCCACAGAAAGCGTTGGAGGAGCCTGTGTCATGTTACAAGGTTATAATATGTTGGTGGGTTACCGATACTGACGCTCGTGGTGTACTGGACGTATGCTATGTTGGTCGCTGGAATAGTGTATGACGTGGTCTACCGTCGGTAGGAACATGGGGCAGAGGCGAGTTCTAGGGGAATAATGGGTGGCGATAATGGGTGGCTTAGTAAGCACTGTCCGATCATCATCAGTCATTTATATTTTCAAGGCATTACATATGTGACTGTGAGGCCTTGAGCTTGAGGAACAAGGTACAAAGATACGAGACGTCCTTTTAGCTAATGTGATTAGCTGGAATAAAGAAAAAGTAGGCGAGTGGCGAGGGGTAATGACGTCACGATTGAGCGGTGACGACAGTAGTTGGTCCCAGTACAGGACTATCGGAAGGCCGCATGATCTGCGTCAGGAACTCCCTTGAGATAGTACGCTCAGGTATGCTGGAGCGTCAATAGAACAGTGATCACTGGAGAGGCAGATGCAGACGTCGTGATACAGATGTGACGGAGAGTGCAACAAACGACCTCATGTTGAGGGAGATGCAGGGAGGGTAAGCTGTCGGCGTTGGACGCTTATAGTGCAATAAGATACTTCCGGTAAATGATGGTAACGCAGGCGAGTCTGAGGCGACGTTACACGACGCGGGCAAAGTGATTTTTGTCGCATAAGCCATGTACCTCATGTGGACACATCTGATAGTGTATCCTCTTGTCGTCCTGAACTGCGCCTAAATTCGCAAGACTGCATGACAATGAGATATTTTCGGGGTATTTCTCTCCACGGTGAGAAGGGATATCCGTGAAACACTGTTAAAGGCCGCTCCGACTTTCGTCGGCAACAGTACTAGTGTGTTGCGTACCTTACGGGGAATCGCCAACGTCAATGGGATACGAGATGCACCGACGATGAAGGGCTAGCAATACACTCATGGGTGGCTGCAACTACCGATCCCGCCGTGATACAATAATTATAACGGTCTCGGAGGATCCGGGCAGGCCAGACCACCAACATGGAATCAACGAGACTGATTTTTTTTTTAAAACCATTCATCTTACGATACATTTGGAATCGGCAGAGTTTATTGATGTCCCTCCCCGGTGACTTTACTCGGGTGTCTGAGCATCTAAGACATACGGTACTCGAGGGGTAGCATGGTGACATGTTACCCTTGGTAGACTGTAAAAGTGTTATTTCTGTGGGTGGGCAAGCTCAGATTTAAGTAGACAAGTTCGACACGGACCAAGACTTACGTCTGAGCAAATCCAACGCGGCTGGCGTCGGCGTCGAATACCTACCAAAAGTGCTCCATAAGTTTATGCTTTTCCAAAGACAAATTACTGCTGACCGCATAGTACCTCTCCATGAATGTCATTCCGAAAATGAATTCCAACCCCGGTCTACCAAAGTTGCCCAAGTTGCCCACTACACCGTATTGTGTCCCAGGAACTCCACCGAATGCTGCGCTGTCGGCTATTGGAAATAATTGAGCAGCAACGTCCATGGTGAACACCCAGTCAGCCATCGTGAAGTTGAGGGGTTGCATGAACGGGATGGAGGTAGTGGGAATTTCGATGATACCCATGGTCGGATCCCATGACGCTCCTGGGATTGCGTTGATGTATACGGAAAAGAAGCTGTCTGCGAGGAGGACCTCTGAAGAACACGAGATTTGCATCAGATCTAGTGACTGACCATGTAAGAGTGGAGAAGGAAACATACGCGTGGTACCGCTGTCGACGATCCCAGCAGTGGAAGTGGGGATCACTGTGTAGTTACCGTATGTAGCGGAAGTGACATTGACGCCCCAGAAACTGGAGGCCGGATATGTGTCCGTCACAGGAATATATGTCAGCTCGCCCTCGTACTGTACACGACGGAAATAAGCCATTTAAGCATCAAGCTGACGACGAACGAAACAAGAACCGCATCCATACCAGGCTTGAATCAACGCCTCCATAAGTCAATGCACCATCTACAGAACTCAGGCTTTATGCAAAACAAGGATCAGGCATTAAATACTCACTTGTATCACTGGAGTTTGTTGCAGGCGCAAAGTAAACGCCGAGTACTTGGTTCGGGATAAGTCCCTGCAACACGAGGTTGTTCGTGACCGTCGGAATAGTTTCATTCGTATCAGGTGAGAGCGTGCCCAGTGTGAGATCGACAGGTCCAAGACCGAAGACGCCATCGAAACCAAACCCTTGGAAACCAGAAGAAAGTATATCGCTTATCGATTGATTACTGAGGACAAGATTGGGTGCGATCGACACCTGGTCAAGGTCTATTTACTGTTAATGATCAGGTGTGGATAAAGTTGCAGGATCCGTACACTCCAGTCCCGTAGCGGTACCCATCCCATAAGTGAGATTCACAGCTTCCCCTGTAGGGATACTGGTGGGCGTCCGAACATAAGGAGTATTAACGCTGCAACAAGAATTATATGTTGCATGGGTTCAATCGAACATCAACACCTACCCACACCATGTGTTGGAGGAGCCAGTGTCAACAACAAGGTTATAATATGTCGGTGGATTACCGATACCGACGCTTGTTGTGTATGAAAAAAATATGTTGGTCACTGGAACAGTAGTCTGCCCACTGGCTGCACGGGATTTTAGGTAGCTGACACGAGCACGGTGATGTGCGCGAAGAGCTCTCTTCTGATGCCCTCCCGTGGGACTGAACTTCTTCGTCAGTGGAACGGTGACTATCGAGGATGCAGAGACAGACGCCGCGAGAAGGACGACGGAGAGTGCAACAAGCGACCTCATGTTGAGGGAAGGGGATAGAGGGTACACCATCGGTGTTGGGCATTTATAGTGCGATTACTATGAGAGTACTGGTAGGGTCAGTGAAGGCACACATCGGCAAATTAAGATGTTACTGTCATTCGTCTAGTGTCGAACCGATAGGACTCGTAATAAAAACACAAATACGCAGTGGTGCCCCACTTCGTTGGATGTTGGGCCTATCTAACTGTTGACAGTCTAATACGGGATACGTTTGCCTCTGTTGTTGGGTATTCTATCACAAGGGGGATTTAGTAGCCTACCGCTTGGTGATCAATCTGATTCTAAGTCATCTAAGGGCTGAGCGAGCAACAACCTTAGCCGTCGCTTTCTTTGTGTAGTGATCTGGTGTTGTGTTCAAGTTGACGACGTCGCAACTGTAACAAGGCTGTACTTCAAGTTAGTAGTACCTGTTAGCGCCCGGTAATGTTGGGAGGGGGTGTAAATTACAGCGCTTACTTACGCCTGTAATTCACCGCTGTCATTTACTGTGACTTACTGCTCGCATGATGAAGACGTCCTGCTGTAGGGTGGGTAAATTAGGGAAAGAGCTTGGAGGGTTGGCATGCCAGTGATGGTGCCAGCAGGGTTGAGCACAGCGAATGCACCGTTCAAGTTGGCACTAACTACGAGTCCGATTCGCGACTCGGATGTCACTGGGGCTAGCACTCAGGCGCTCACCGGCACTATTGGCTGGCGGCAGTAATATTAGCGAACAAATCATCAATTGAGAATTTATGAATGCCCGTTAGAACCCTGAAGAGACCCTTTTGAAAGACCAGTCGAAACTGTATGTGACAGGAACGGCCCCTTCGGTTGGCCAGTTTGAACTACAACAGGAAGTACCATACTGACAGGCGCCGGCCACAACACATTCATGGCTTTCTCGGCGATGAATTGAAGTTTGACTGATTTTAACACCACATAGTCAGCATCAGCAAATATAGCAGATTCTTATCTTATTTGACCTTAATTACACTTTTCATGCTTCTTGGACTCGAAATGCTTAATACAGTAGACTTTCTCATAATGCATATGGTTGTATTGCATAATTCTCGTATTGTATCAATTTTTGTGGATCCCATTGTGGGACAGTGAGAAACTGAATGATAATGTATAATGCATAATGTATCAAGGTCGAGAGTCAAATATACACTATGAGAT
>JBBPRH010000355.1:0-24107 GCA_038092915.1 Boletus pseudopeckii
ATGCCTTCCCTTCAGGTTGTTATTGCCGCTTACTTACTCAATTCGTCCCTGATGGCCAATAGGTGGATTTCTCTCAAGACTGCACACAGGCAAATGCACAAAGTGTTGTGCACGGCGTCCTCGGAGTTATATGTGGTTAGGTATTTCAATCCTCGCTCGCAATGTTCGGACAGCGGTTTGGTTAATAATGTCATGTTTGGACACCCAGATTCGGTCAGGTGAAAGGTACTAGACAGGCTGCTCCGTCTTACGCCGAAGCCAGCACCACCGAGGATCTAAACATAACATATCTATTCTATCATACATTATCCTCATTCCCGTGCCTGCTTTCCGCTCCCTCCCCCCACCCAGTCTGCTACCCATCTAACAGCTCTGACCGCCCTGCCAATGCCTCCACCAAATTCTTGACACCCGCCCACCACACCTTTTTACCCCTCCGATTCTTCATATCTGCATGCCTCACCATCACTTGCACAGGCACCCACTCCAACGTACTCCCCTGGATCGTAATCACCGCCGCGCTCTCCTCGGGCGCAACCTTGACCCGTCCAGGCTGCGCCTGCAACCGCGCGTGGTGGTCCTCCAAGAAGGACATGCAACGGAGAGAGAGACGCGTGGCGCGGGCACGGTCCATGGGGGAGGGAACCCCGCCTTGGAGGGTGTGCCCAAGGGAGGCGGAGCGCGAGTCAAAAAGGGCGCCGCCTTCTTCTTTGAACATCTTGGTGATGAAGTCGGTCGTGTAGACCGTCGAGGCGCATTCATTTCTGTTGTAAAGAAGGGTTGGGTATGAGAGCGGGGGGGAACGGAGGGGTAGGACGTACCGGATGACGAGACGGCCTTCACTCTTTCCTTTGGCGTCCAGCCCGTAGCGCAGCTTGAGGAACTTGACGTCGTCGCGTAACGAATCGAGTTCCATCCCCTGTTCCGGTGTATACACCAACGACGCACCCGTCTTATCATTCCAAACCAAAATCCAATGAATGTCCTCATACGAAACCAGGGCGGGAAAAGGATACATACCGCCAACGCACCCATCGTCGCAATATACCCACACTTGCCACCCTGCGTCTCGACGACAAACACCCGATTGCGACTCGCCGACGCACTCTGCTTGATCGAATCACACGCATCCACGAGCGCATTCAAACTCGTGTCAGTTCCCAAACTAAATTCGGTCAACGGCACATTATTCGAGATCGTTGCGGGGAGATGCACCATCGGGATATTGAACGACGGGTACAACTTGCGTGCATTGTCGAGGATCAGCAGGGCGTTGAACGCTTCGAACCCTCCGATGAGCATGAGGGCGTTCAGGTTGTGTTCTTGGAAACGGGAGGCGACGGCGCCGAGATCGACGTCGGGAAGGGTGCGGTTCGTACCGAGCTCGGAGCCACCGCGAGCGGTCCAGCCGTCGACGCCGAGCCAGGAGAGTTCGTGGATGTTGTCGTCGAGGAGACCGCGGAAGCCATTGTGCACGGCGAGTGGGGTGTGTCCTTGTTTGATACAATAACGGACTGCGGCACGTGTTGCAGCGTTCATCCCTCCAGCTGGGGCACCGATGCTGCGATACGGTGAGAGACATCACGGTATCATTGTGCAAGGATGGAGCGCTTACTGCATGATGGCAACCCGCATTCGCTACATAGACGGTCAGATGGAATGGACTTGTTAAGAATGCTATAACTGACCTGCGGTTCTGGCAACTGTTTCTCGGTGTAGAGAGTCGACGTAGTGAAAAAGTTTTCCAGGCTCTGCAAGAATTCGGGGTCACGCAAGGACGTTGCTTTGTCGAAGTCCTTTGCTGCGATCGCGTCTGCGACTGCCTTGGTCTACGTGAGAGCGAATATTGAGCATATATGCGCCGAGTTGTGAATGAAATTGTACCATCGCGACAGCTTCCATGAGAGGCACGCGAGTGATCTTGTTCTCGCGAACACCAATCATGTAGGAAGGCGTGTCAGGGGTAGCCTCAAGTAGGGCATTAACGGCTTCGACGCCCTGCAACGTAGGCTACGGGGAATGCGTTATCACAATGTTTTTCTGGAAGGAACACGTTGTCTCACCAATGTGCGGTCAAGTGCACAAGGTTTGCCTCCACGTTGTGTGTGTCCGAGCGTGGTGACACGCGTGTCCAGCCCGAGGCGTTCGGTCAGAACATCTTTAACGTAATCGACACGAATAGGCTGGAGATTGGCATCGTGAGCGCCTTCGGCAACGATGACGATTGTTTTGCGCTTCCCGATTCGACGGTGCTA
Organism: Boletus pseudopeckii; assembly: GCA_038092915.1. Taxonomy (NCBI): domain Eukaryota; kingdom Fungi; phylum Basidiomycota; class Agaricomycetes; order Boletales; family Boletaceae; genus Boletus; species Boletus pseudopeckii. The sequence continues at coordinate 2,256 of JBBPRH010000355.1, forward strand.
GGAGAGTGTTAGACGGTGGGTGGTGGATGGTGGACAAAAGACCTACACGTTGGATCGTCTCACACAGGTGGTCCTCCCATGGATTTGCTTCGGGAGGGCATTCGGGAATAAAAATGAAATCCGCTCCACCACTATCAACGCGCGATCAACGTGGTGATCTCTAATATAGTTCAGGAAGGCTTACCTAACGCCAGCGAGCAAGGCCAACCACCCACAGTGCCTGCCCATGACCTCGAGCACAAAGGCTCTCGAGTGCGAGGCCGCGGTCGAGTTGATATTATCGATCGCTTCACAGATCCTCTGCAACGCTGTCGGTGCGCCGATGGTCATATCGGTCAAACTCATGTCATTGTCGATGGATCCGACGAGGCCGACGATGCGGAGGTGACCATGTCCAGCGAGTTGTTCTGGGGTGATTTTGCCCTGGGCGTGGAGGGACTCGAGGAGGGAAGGCCATTCGGCGCGGAAGACGTCGGCGCCTGTGAGGGAGCCGTCACCACCGCAAACGACGAGGGCGTCGATGCCTTCTTTGATGAGATTGTATGCGGCTGATAGACGGCCTTCTGGGGTGCGGAAGGCTTTCGAACGAGCGGTTCCGATGAGCGTACCACCCTGAATTCGGATTGATTTTCGTCACACTCGACAATTTACAGATCGCGCGCACGTACTTCTGCGAACCAGCCTCTTACGTCGTCGAATCCGACGCGAACGATGTAGCGACCTTTGAGGGAACGACCACTTGGATGATCAGAGGTACCATCGCGAAGGAGGCCACCGTCTCCGAAGCGCAGGTTTTCGAAGAGGTTGGTTTGAGCGCCTCTGCGCGTGCTTTGGGCGGCACTGGGATCTGCGAGAATTTCATGGTAGGGGATGTAGTCCTGGGTGTTGCCGCGAACGAGACCTTCGTATCCCTCACGGACTATATATGTCTCACATCCTCTATAGTCAGTGGACGGATTCAGTGACGAAGGGAAGGCAATTGAATTTTGTGTGGGAGCTTGTGAGAACAAGAGAGATCGATTTGGGCGAGGACCGAGGAGACTTGCCTCAGGATACCAATCTTGACGACGGAGCGGACGACGGCATTCATGCCTGCGCTGTCGCCGCCCGACGTGAGGACCGCGATCTTCATTCGAGGTGGTTGTGCCATTACTATGGGCGTCGAGCTGATGCGGCAGGATGCAAAGCGGTAATAGCAGTAGCGAATCTAATACATGACAGCGGGCGCCGCAGCATTGATACAACCGACACACTACATCGTCTCCGACGACAATCACTGTTTGCACCGAGCTCAGCTCAGCTCACCCATTCTGCATGGCTCGGTCGCTGTGTCGGAAATTGAGCGCGACACGCCTCAATCGCACCGTCAAAGATAGGGATGACATAATCATGGAAAATGACTCTCCCGGCTCGATATAATCTCTGCTGAGCCACTTGCACAACTGTAGGCGCTGCACAACTCGCCACCGAATGCCAGATCAACCCGCACGCTGACCGCTTTGCTTTTGCTTTCCTTCTCTCATCATGACCAACATCGCTAAAACCATCTTTCTCACCTGCCTCATCGCCAACTGTATTCTCTGGTCGCAGAGCAGGTATGCGCAGCTACCACACGACTATCAACTAGCACTCCAGCGCAACACCGCTGTATGGAAACGCTTTCCATTCGCAGCTTCATTGTCTGACCTTCCAGTCAACGAAGACGAGGTGCCAACTTAGCTTATCATGACACCCGTCGTTGCTCATGTCCTGTTGATCCAGTGTCGACCACTCGACTTTGAACTCGCCTCGGACCAATGTATTCATGTCCGTGATCAGTGTCCAACATCAGACACAGTCCTCTCAATCCCTTATCTGCACCTTTATTTCTGTGCTGACCCTTCCGTCCGACCCCTTATATTCACAGCGCTCCTCCTCTGGCTCTTGTTTCTCTTCTCCACCCTCGGAATATCCGCCTCAGACTTCTTCACTCCAAATCTTGCCGCAATTGCGCAGTTTCTCGGGTTGAATGAAGATGTTGCCGGTGTCACACTCCTTGCTTTTGGAAACGCCAGTCCGGACGTCTTCGCGACATTTTCTGCTATGCGGGCAAACTCGGGGAGCTTGGCAATCGGAGAGCTACTGGGTGCAGCTTCCTTTATCGTCTCTTGCGTTGCAGGATCCATGTGCGTCATTCGCCCATTTAAAGTCGATCGTATCCCGTTCCTTCGTGACGTCGGTTTCTTCACTATCGCGATATGCATGTTACTCCTCATTCTTTGGGATGGCACGATAACCGCTCTCGAGTCAACAATGCTCGTCGTCTGGTACGGCTTCTATGCGTTCACCGTCATCGTCGGCGGTTGGTGGCTGAATCGTAGGGAGAAAAAACATCGCATCGAAGCAACCATACGCGCAGAGTACATGGATGATAGTCCACTTCAACCATACTTTGACGGTAATGCCCTTTCAAACTTGACATATCATTGTGCTCACTGTTCTTCCCCCGAAGATTCTCCACCAGCACCACCTTCAAGCAATTTGACAGTGCCGCTTTTGTCCCCAATACCCACACGTACTAGATCCTCCTCCGCGCCTACTGTACCTCGTGTACAAACACAACTTCCTCCAGCACCTCATTCTCGCACTCCATCTCCAATCAGCTCTCCTTCTCACCTCGCCCAAATGCCTTCCTTCTCTCTGGTCGGTGCCATAGAATTCAGACAGGTCGTTGCCTCCCTCCAAAGCCAGGCCGCTAGTTCATCCCTCAACATGTTTGATTCACCCGTAACGCCTTATGCAGGTGGCCACTACCGTATCCCTCGCCGTCAAAGTCGCTCTAGTTCCCTTTCCGTTTCTCCACGCCCACCAACCGAAACTGAGGAATGGGACGGGGCACTCGGCGTTCCCCTGAATGACCGCTCTCCAGAACTGTTCCGCACCTCCATATCAGAGGAGCCGGACCGTGAGGAAGCAGAACTGATGAACGCGCACGAGGAAGGCACACGTACTCCGCTCTCTATCCCTACGATACCCTCGATCTCACATACGCCTGCCTCTCCTACTGAAGCGACGGCGTTGACAGAGGTCGAGGAACAGAGCCCTCCTACGCGGCCTCAGGGTCTATGGCATGTTCTTGCGCGGACGTGGTATATCCTGTTCCCATCCCTCCATCACTTCGAGTCAAAGACGCTGACGGGGAAGATCGTCTCGCTCCTCGCCGCTCCGGCCGTCATGGCATTGACCATCACATTACCTGTCGTCATAACCACCTATGGTAAGGACAATTCACATGAGGAAAAGATGGATCGAGGCGAGACACATCTGTCCGACTTCGAGGAAGAGGGAATCGAGAGGGCATTGATGGCTGAGCATGAAGTCCAAGAAGACCTTCATGAGGTAGAGTCCAACAAGTGGTTGACAGCCGTCCAATGTATCCTTGGCCCCCTGTTCTGTGTCACTGTGTTATTCAGTACGCCGTTTTCGCTTCGTGATGAACGCGTTTTTTTTGAATACTTGGAGTCAAGGTGGGAGTAGCCACATAAAGTGGCTGTTGGCTGGGACTGCCCTCGGGGGATTCGTGCTTGCGTCGCTTGTGCTCACGTTTTCCAATGCGGTCTTGCTCCCTGCTACTCAAATGGCGAGATGCTGCATGGGGTTCCTCGTCGCTGTCGTGTGGATCATGGCGATTGCTGACGAAGTCGTGAACGTCCTCCAAGTAACTGATTCTGAAACCCCCTCGTATCGAGTGCGCACTCACGTGTCTTTATTTTTCTAGACATTCGGGTTCATCTTTGGGCTTTCGGATGCCATCATCGGTCTCACGATTTTCGCCGTTGGTAACTCACTCGCCGATCTCGTCGCCAACATGAGCGTCGCTGTATGTTTCTCTCACATGCCCTCTATTAACCCCACACACACTACTCACACCCTCATGTACAGGTATTTGCCCCCATGATGGGTTTCTCCGCCTGTTTTGGAGGCCCCATGGTCAACATCCTCCTCGGCATCGGCATCTCCGGCACCTACGTCATCAAACATTCCGGCGGAACTCCATACGAACTCGATTTCACGCCCACGCTGATCACGAGCACCATCGGGCTATTAATATTATTGGTGACGACGCTGGTGGTCGTCCCGATGAAGGGGTATGTCCTTTCGAGGCGGTGGGGGCTGTTTTTGATTTTGGCGTATGTCGTGTTGATGAGCGTGACGTTGGCGGTGGAGCTCAGTTTGGAGTGAGTGTCGGGGTAAGCCGCGCTGGGGTTGGGGTTGGGGACACGTCCAGCGCTGTGAGCACTCGGCACACTTATTCTACATTTCGGGTGTGAATGGGATACATGTGATGCGTAATGCGCATGTGGATATGATACGAGAACTCTGAGTGTAATCGCGTTTTTTATGCGCACGGAGGTGTCCCAAAGTCACTACCAATTGCTGCAGTGGGTGCTGAAGTGCTGTGAATTGTGATACCCAAAGGGCCAAAGTAGCTTTCTGGTTCATATTTTTCTTCATCTCGATCACAAGGAAGCAAATGGTACAAAGTTGATACAAATATCGTTACCCACCAGAGTACATTTTTAAACAAGACATTGGTAGTGATCGCACCTTGAAATGTGATACACAACGATATAAATTACATAGCAGGATCAGCAAGAGCCAAAGCAAGACAGACAGTAAGATCAAAGGCTCCACGTATATGTTGCGACAAGAACCCGACATGTTAGCCCCCATCCCCATCCCCGTCGCTCCGCGTCTGCGTCTGCACTTCCAGCTGGAGCCTCCCCATCTCAGCGCGGAGCTGTGCTAGTGCTTCCTCCTTCTGCGCCAGGTGTGTCCGCGCGGCATCTAGTGCCATTTGCACCCTTTCGATCTCTTGCGGGCCGGGGCTATGACGCGTGGTGTGGGGAGGGGTGGGTGGAACTTCGGGAGCAGGCGAGGACACGTATTTGGGGGAAAATGGGAGTGAGACGAGATCTGCTTCCGTGTCCGAGTCATGAAATGCGGCAGGGAAAAGGTTGAGGTTGGGAACGATGGTTGGCATGAGGGGTGATGCGAGTTCCATGCTCTCTTCGCTGGCGATGTCGTCCTCGAGCGGCTGCGGACTAAAGACGCGGCGCAAGTCCTACGCGGACACACGCAGCCAGAGTGAAATCAGATGCATTGACACAAGTGCATGTAATGAAGAAAACCTACATGAGCAGGACGCAAAGCAGATGAGCCAGACGCGGATGCTCGGAGCTGTGCGATTTCGCGCAGAAGAACTTTTTCCCGAGTGCGTGCAAAGGTACGCGCATGCTGAAGCTGCTCTCGAAGGTCGTCGACCTCGGCTTGGAGTCTTTGTCGTCACCATCAGAAAAGGCCACAAACATGGGACGGGCATCTCACCGGACGCATTCTCCTTCAACCCGCAGGACGTCCTGGAAATTGTCTAAATTTATCCCGTCTGTGACCTACGCAATGTTTGAGCTGCTTGGACAAGCGCGTTGAGAAAAGAAGAGAGTGGTCGCACCCTTCGTTGCCTTGCAGCCGCTTTGATTAACGTCGTACGCTCTGACACAAGAGCGTCCATTTGAGTAGTCATCGTGCGTATCTGGTTGTCGAGTTGGGCTATTGAAAGCATCGTCGAAGGTGATGCCGGCGTTTTGCCGGCATCCAACGGACGCGACAAAGCGTTCGAATCGACTGATGCACTTCTTGTTCGAGGACTCGGTGTTGGAACGGCATTGTGACCATTTCGTGGTGTTGACGACTGAGGTTCCCTGAGTGAGCCGCTTGAAGCCGAGGCCGCCATCCTGACTTGCTCCAGCTGTTCATGTCAGCCTAAATCAAATGATCCCATGCCACAATACTTACCTTTTCCGCAATATGACGGATCTCGAGCTCCAGAGATCTATTTCGCGCATTATTGCTCGCCAGGAAGCGAAGACACTCCTCGTCTGACAACGGTTTCGGCTTAGGAACACTTTCACTAGCTTTTCGCTTCTGGAAAGCAAGAGTGGAGGGATTTTCAGGTGCTCCTGGTTGATGTTCCTGGTCTCTGTGGGAGGTCACGCAGCTCTCTAGCTCAGCTTCACGTACTGCAACCTTGGCTTCGAGTTCCTCGATGCGGAGATTCGCATCTTCTACAGTTCTGCCGTGGCTTTGCCGTTCAAAGTCAAGTTCCGTCCTCAGTCTGGCGATTATGGAGGTAGCATATGCCAGCAAGTCGCTGTTGCAGTCATCTTTCGTGCCTCCACCATCGATCGCGCCCGCGGCAACCTGTTCTGGGAATTCGACATTGAGATTGCCTCGCTGGAAGACGTTGGACGGGTTTGGAGAGTGGGAATGACGACACACCTGCATGCTTAGTGATGTGCATCCGACTACACGGCCATGAGCTCCATTCATTCGAGACTTGAACTGGTAAACAAAACAAAACCCGCCATACAGTCCATGCCACAAAATTGGGTGTTTGGGAAGAGCTTGAGGAGAAGGGCTCTCGACGTACCTTTCTCGATCAGATCCTCGACGACATCCTTCAACTCGTCCTTCTCTACCTCCAGGTTCTTCACCACGCTGCGCCAACGATCCACTTCGTGTACAAGCTTCAGTTTTGCCTGTTCCGCAGCCGAAATTTCCAGCGAGTGTTGAGAACGCAATGCATCCAAAACGTCGATCGTTTTCAGTAAACGAGTATGGGCAGTCGACGCACGCGCGCTATAAGCCTCTAAACGCGTTTCGAGGGTCGCTATCTAGGAAAGAGACATCGGCAAAAGTAATGAGCGAATGAGACCTAGTGTGGCAAGAATCTTGTGGGGCGCACGCACTCGACCGTCCTTTTCCCGAAGCAACGCTTTTACATCGTCTTGGGCCAGTTTCTGGTCTCGTGTGGGTCCCATATATTATTCCAATTCGTGTGCTGTCGTGAGTGGTGTACGGCAACCGGTGCATGCAGGACGTGGGCCTCAGTGGTCTTCAACATACATACAAGGAAATTTGTGTGAGACGCTCCAACGCTGTACCTTTCATTGGGCGCTCGCCCAACCAGGTTTGGGAAACGCCAACGACGTTGCTCTCTCCATTCGTCTGACTGGCAAAAAGTGCCGATTCGCTTGTGATAACTTCATGGTCGCTGACGCCAATATCGTGGAATGGGAAACGCCGTTTCTAAACCCTCTATCAAAGAATCGCGAAGGCGTTCGACGGGCATTGATCATCCTTAACCAGCCTTTCTCGCTTCATGTGCTCGAGACACTCTGGAGTGCTTCCTCGTGGAGATGTTGTGCTGACGGTGGTGCCAACCGCCTGTACGATCTTCTGGGGGAAACAAGAGATGGAGAACAGTTGCGGAATCTGTGAGAGGAATTCGGATTGACGAGCCTCCTCCACCTCTCACTGCGCGAGTCTCTGATGAATGGATCCATAGATACACTCCTGATTTGATCAAGGGGGATCTTGACTCTCTGCGTGAGGACGTTCGAGAGTACTATACCATGAAGGTCTAGTTTCAAGGCTTTGCGGTGGGATGGACAGCCTTACAATTGCTCAGGGAGCGCCCATCTACCAAGACTCGGACCAAGACACCACAGATCTCATGAAGTGCATCGAAACGCTTGAAGAGAACGAACGAAAGGAAGGGCACAAGGTTGGATTATCCGCTAACCAACTCTATTCATAGATCTAAGCATTCGGATCCAGTATGAAACGCTCATTCTCGGAGGTTTCTCTGGCAGACTCGACCAGACAATACATGTCCTCTCGTACATCTACAAGATCCGACACTCGAGGTCGAAAGTCTATGTCATTACAGATGACAATGTTGGGTGGGTTCTGGACGGGGTGAGCACGGAATCCAAATCATGGAGCTATGGTCTTGAAAGTACGCCAAGGGACATCACCGGATATTCATCGACCACGAAGTCTTGGGCCCAACGTGTGGTCTCTTACCTGTCGGTGTAGATTCTACTGTGTTGTCCACATCTGGTCTTCGATGGAACTTGGGTAAATCAAAACTTTCTACTCTTTCGTGTGTTTTGCTGACCACTTGCTTGAAGATGGGACAGAATCCTCATTTGACGGCCTAGTGTCCACCTCGAATCATCTGGTTCCCGCGGAGCAATTCGTGACGATCGAGACCTCTCGTCCGATCTGGTGGTGTGCGGAGCTGCGTAAAAAGGTATAACCTATGCAGCTACGCCATGGTCTTTTCCGAATGTTACAAGGAGCTGAAAAAGCATTTGTTGAATCCTGATTAGTGCTTTGGGTCCGTAGTGAATGTGAGTCATGCCCAGAGGCATCCATAACAAGCTCGTCCTTGCAATGAAGGACGAAGATTTGTTGTTCCGCCAGATCCTGCATGAAAGGACGAGTACACATCCGACTTGCCTGTCGAACACGGCTGCAGAAGCCGTGTTGAATATCCGACATACTCCGCCTCACTAAACTCCAGTCTCCGACAACATATCGCTGCCCGGCAGCGGCGGAGCGTGAATTACGCCGCTATCTCGTCGGACTGGACAAGTATCCAATCGTAGCGGGGTACCTATCCTATTTTCTTCCAAGTTTATGCCCTGAGATAATAGAAGCGTTGGGTGAGTCCACCACACGAACCTTGCGTCTTTCAGAATTTTGGAGTCGTCCAGGGTCAGAGATCTGTTCGGTCATTCGACACTATAGCTCTTTCAGACTGACGATGCCATCTATCTGCTAGTTATCTGCGCAACACACTTCCGTCGTAATCCTATATACCTTCACTCCACAGGTGAGCGAGTCGAGGTTGAATTTCAGTCGGTATCACGCTCGCAGAACCACACAGGATGAGGAGTTCTCTTGGTGTTCTTCCTAGAGATGCTGAACAGTGTCCTCGTGATGTATAGGGGGGTCTTCGGGGCCAGCATCAGCTGTCTATTGTACCCCGTCACTGGGCAGAGATACCACATCCTGAATTGAGTCCCCATATCCGACACGCTTCCCATAACAGCTTTTCATGCATTGTGCGTGCTCGCCGGGCTATGTATTCAACTTTCCTCCCTCTTGGATTCAGCGGGTCGATGGGAAATCTTGCTTCCCAGCCTCATTGATAGTGCAGGCATTTTCTGCGTAGAGAATCTGGATACTTTGAAGATTTATTTGGTTAGTGTGGTTCCCTCGATCTCTCCTTGATGTATGTTCAAACTCTGGCGCTAGGTATCGTTAGCTCAATGCATCCTGCGTATGACCGGAGAAATCCTATTAGCTTTTCCACTAATATGCATGGAATTCTCAGCTGATGCGTATACACGCCACAGAGCAACACGGATCCAGAGCTGGGTGTCTTTGACACAGACGGTGTCGCCGTGAGTAACACGCGATCGGAACGTGTTACAAACTGAACCCGAGGATATGGCTAATTATCAGCGCTGTGGGCAATACCTCATTATCGTTCGCACCACCCAGCTCGTGCGTGCCGTTTTTCGGGTTGCTGCTTCGATCCCGACGCAGCTGCGTCAGCTCTTTCGAAGTCAAGGCGAATCCAATTGCCAATCGCACGTTTGGAAACTCATCAAGATGACGACCGAAACGGGTCTAGCTACGGTGATTACGCATCATGGTGTGTAAGTCCGTACACCACCCTAATTGATGGCGGACCTGCGACGAAATACCGCAGATACTATAAACTGTGACCGTCTCCTTTTCTTTTCGCATCTCGGGATACTTGCGTCTTGGGCGACACCTTTTTTTCCCCTTTTGATGACGATGCGACATAGTTGTGCTAACTGTCTGCTCGCCACGCTCAATGCGCGACTCGTCATCTACAACGAGGCCAAGCACGATCCGAGCACTTCAGGGCCGTCTTCGAACCCGGCGACATTCAACTCTCCCCGGCTGATGCCATTGGACAAGGACTCGGTGTCGTGATGCACGAGACGCCCCTGGCACTGGGTCAGGACACAGGTCTCAGAATTGTTGGAGAATCGCCCTTCCCGTCCGTCGTCGTCGCCGAGCACCTTTATCTACAGTCTCGATCGACGTTGTATCACATTCGGCGCCATCTCACGAACACAAACACACATCTACATGCTATCGCTCCCAGGAATAACCCCTTCCCCACCCGCCAACTTCTCCTTCGCCTAACAGTAATAATAAAAAAGTCAGCCAATCCCTCATCGATCCCAAGCCCCCCAAAAATGCAGAGACTCACCTGCGTCAACAAATCCCCATCAATCTCTGGCAGCACCTCCCGCGTATCGCCCGCCCATGGGACAACCTCCCACCTCGTCGGCGGGTTCTCGATACAGAGACAGATATCCGCTGGGATGTGGGCACCGTGTTCAGCGTTGAAGTCTTCGCGCACCTGGCGTTCCTCTGTGCAACGACGTTGCGGCAGCGGCGGATGATGATGGTTGAGAAAAGGCTAACAACATCCAGAATAGACCTTGGCTGCTCACCAGAAGACATGGTATCCAGTTGGGCCATCATACCCCCGACAATTTTCTCCGCAGCCTCTCGGTATCGTCGTCGCCTTGCAATCTCGAGGAGGAGTTTATTGAATGACGATTGGTATTGGACGAATCTGTTGTGCAGGTCCGCCACGACCAACAGTCGTTGCTGGAGGCCTTCCAAGAGATCCTCGCAGTCGGCCTATCAAATAGCACAGGAATTGAATCGAATCGTGAATCGAGAGGTGGGACATGAGTAAACCGCCAAAGAGGAAAACATACCTCGACGTCTTGTTGCTTCTGGAGCATGTCGGACATGATATCTCCGAGTTCGTCTAGATCGTCTAAGGCACTACGGCTCGCATCTAGTTGTGCTTGTGCAGTAGTTTTCGCAAGCATCAATTTCTCGCTACATTGTAGCAGATGAGTGAAACGTCTGCCAGGAGTTGATTTCCCGCTCACTGAGCTTCCTGAATTGAATGAACGTCCTGCTCGAGCTCAGTCATGATTGCAGGGAGCTCGTCCGTGTCCCGGTGCATCGCTACAAAATTGGTATTGATATGATCTCGAACGATACACGGATCTATTGAACACCTACATTGCATCTCTTCTTCTGAATGGGATATTCCAGCCTCGCTGTCATGAAGTGCATTCGCCATTTGGTCATAATGGGATGCCAAACTCTCCAGATGCCTCGCCATTCCTGTCGTTATCTTCTCCTGGGAAACCAGCAAAGACTCAATCGGAGGTGGTCCGTCCGAGAGACGTAAAGAGTCGCGTATAGAAGAAACTGTGGTTGAGAGCGTTTCTGGGTAGTCGTACGTCGTTGACATGATGTCCTGTATGCGCACACATCAACATTCCTACCCAACATCACGCGACACACGTGCGGTTCGACGAAAGGAAAAAGACGAGAGACAAAACACGCACATCGAGCCTCGTTCGATCGCTCTCCATTGCATCCAACACCTGCTCAATCGCACTTTCGTCCACAAAGTCCCGCAATGTCTTCCACGTCGACCGATCGACGTGCTTCGTCGCGAGCTTCTTCTCAAAGATGTTCTCCCGGACAGTCGCGGAAGGGCTCTGGGTAGGGTCGATGATATCATTCACCTTGTCGAGCGAATGTTGGCTCCCGAACAGAGACGAGTCGGTCGAAGTTTGGTGAAACCCTGGAGGTACGAGTTGTGCGGTGAGGGATTCGAGGATGGTATCGAGGGCGGAGGTACGCTCCACACGGACGGCGTCCCATTCCTGTCGTATGTCGATAAGCGCAAGAGGCGAGGTGAGGCAGCGTCGAGGTGGTGGGTGTGGGACAAAAACGTACGCGGATCTGCTTGTCGAGTTGCGCACGTTTGTGCTCGATGCTCTTTGCCACGCTTGCAGCCAGCTACGTGAGAGCACGGGAACAGCGTGAGATGGTCAATAGAGGAACACATTAAAAGCGATAAGGTGTACCTTGAGCTGTTCGATGACCGCCTCGCTGATCCACTTTACCTTGGCGTCGAGGGCGAGCACGTCGACGGCACATTGCGCGGACGCGTTTGTGAGGGCATTGGCGGTGGAGCAGAGCTGTTCCCCATGTTGGAGGGCCTTCTTGGACTGAAGTACAAGCGAGACGAGATGGGGCTGGTCCGCGCGAGCTGTAGATGGCGGAGACGCCATGAGTTAGTATTCAATTGACGACAGGCATTTTCACGAGCTGGGTATCACGTGGCTGTGCTCGGAGTCATTTCTGTTCAACAAGTTCAATTTGGTACCTTCATCGACCTCGCTCGTTCACAACCCCCAGTAGTGCATAAAGTTACCTGCAATAAAATTACACGATGCTCTATTACAACCACGAATCACAGCAACCATCTCCCCTCTTAAAGGTCGAGTTTCTTCACAACATTCTTTGCCTGGACAACACCCACCGTCATCAACTTTCCCGTCCAACGCCGAGCAAATCGATACACCGACATACCTGATAGCTAGTCACCTTCAACGTGTTGTCATTCTTGATACGGTACCTAAGATCCTGCAAACAAACACGCAACGCATCAGACAATGTCGACGCTCAACCTGATTGATCCACGGACTGCGCCAGACCACCGAACCTCAACTATTTCACCAACGCTATGCGAGACGTTGTCCTGCGCGCCGCCGACAGGTCTATACTCGACCTTGTCTCCTATCTGCGCTCCGGAGGTCAGCGTACGGTCTGCGAATGCCTCGTGGTACACATTGCCTGGTACTGTGCAGTCTGTGCTTCGGTTGTTTCAGCCTGTCGCGATTGTCAGCTACGAGACCGTCGAAAACACTTGACCGTCGTCACCATAGATGGCGATTGTTATGAAAAAGTGCAGGTGATGGAAAATATACTGCATAACTACGCTGGCTGGTTTATATACCAACTCTGTAGATTCAATGACGTCGTCGCTCCTTTCCAACAAAGTCATTATTACATAAGCAACGACACGTGACTTACCCCGTGAGAAACAGCCACCTGGCTCATTGCCAAAAATTGCCCAGCCAAAAAAACATTCGAGAAAGGCAAGTCCTTGAACGTCGACGATGGCGGAGTCGAGCGCTCTCCAATCCATCGACGAGCACCAGCTCCTTCAGGTGTGTTTCAAAGTGAACTTTTTATTGACCAACTATTCTGACATTGACGACAAGGCGGCGCTCGAGAACCCATTTGAGCCCACAGAGGTCCCGTTGAGCCCCGGAGCCTCAACCGCGTCTCTGTCCCCTTCACCAACCCCATCCGCTCTCGCCCATCCCCCTGAACCCACGTCCTCAGAGACCCCTCCCACCGAAGACTACGCCTGGCAAACCACCTACTCTGCCCAAGTCTCCGAATGGCGCGCCCAATCCGCTTCCGCACGTACCAATGCCGAACTCGCCCGCGCCAGGTGGGAAGCCCTTCGCGCCCGTGAAAAAGCGGAACGTCAAGCCCTCGGTCAACCACCTGAATCGTGGGAAGGCCTCGGTGACCATATCACTGCCTCTACTGCCGCTGCCAGTGAAGTCGTCTCCAACTCTCTCTCTGCGTCGGTTACTTCATTTAGTTCACTCGAACACGTCGAGTCGCGCGGGAAAACAGAAGAGAATGCGCATCGCGCGGTACAGCATGGCAAAGCAGATAATGGCTCGCCCTCTCAGCGATGGGAACACCTCTCGTCATCACCATCATCTTCGTACCCTTCCATGTCCTTCCCCGAAGCCTCCGTACCCCAATCACCCACTCACCAACCTGCCTTTCTCCCGTCAACTTCCACACCTGGAACACCCCAGACTCATCCACACCCAAAAACAGTTCAAAAGCCGACATATGTTCCTCCATCCACCCTTCCCTCCATCATGGACAACAGAGTCGCACCACGGACACGGCTATCACTCGTACTATCCTCGCTTGCTATTAACTTGTTACTTCCGTTCATTAACGGTGTCATGCTTGGTTTCGGAGAGATCTTTGCAAAAGATGTCGTGGTTGGATGGTTTGGTTGGAAAACACGGCGTGGGAGTACGGCCGCCGGTCTTGGGCTTCGGCGGTGAAGGGACTTCTTACAAACACGCCAGTCGTGTCTTGTGCAACTCTCACTCTCACTGTGGGATGATATAGATCATAGCATGCTGGCATATGTCCATAGATCAATTGTTAACACCACTCCCTACAGTCGCACGTTGCTGGGCATGTCTTTGAGAGCTTGTCTAACTCCCAAGTCACTCAACCCGGCTTCCGCTGTAGAACATTCGCCCCCAAAAAACGCACTCACCTCCTGCCAAATGGCAACGAACATTGACCCTCTACAGGCCAGCTTTCCTCCGTCATTGACACGAAAAGAAAATGCAATGTCATCCAACGCAAAGGAAAACGTACCTGTTCTGGCATGTAGTGGCCCATCCCGGTCTTTGTGGCCCCCTGGTAACCGCCAAGGATCTGGATCGTTTCGCGCCGTTCATGAGTGTGAGGCACTTCTAGATGTGACCCAGGAACCCATTTTCATGGCAATGACATTATTACGTTGTTCTGTGTTCACGGTAAGACTGACGAAGAGGATATAGCCTCGGATACACGAACGAGCTTTTGGGCTCACGCGCTCGCCGCTTTCCTCATTAGCCTGACACGTCTGAGGAGACTGCCGTCTACGAACCTGCGCGTCGCTAGCTGAAGCCTCAGGCTCTGATGTGACCCTACACATTCAGAAAAACACCCCCGCATGTCTTCACTTCAAATAAGTTCGTCAACACCACGCGTGTCACGCACCTTCTTGTAATAAGGACCGTGGAACCCGGAGGTCGGTTCAGCGTACGGAACTTGGCTCAGCTGCCCGATCTCTAGACGTCAGCACGCTCTTCTCCCGCACCAATTTGGGATGGGAGGTACGTATGTCGTCTTCGAGGAGAACGGCTGTGCCTCCGGGATGAAGGTCCTTGAACCGCGATGTATCATAGACATTGCTATCGATGATGATCCAGTATGGACCAAGCAAACATTCGAACTCGCCCCAGGCTTTGCAATTTTCCCCTTTCTCGGTCGCCAGTCAGATGCACGACTTACCGAGTCGTCTAGCGTGTTGTGCTACGTGTCCCGACCCATCAGCAAGCAAGGACGTTTCGCGTAAGTCGGCCGTCGCAACCATCATGCCACCAGCCGTCGTACGCACCTTGACCACTTGTTTTCGCGTAAACCCTTGCAACGACTTCGTACTAGTAGTGTCGTCAAACCTACTTTATGTGAGGTGAGGGATGTGAGCGCCTAAAGCAGTGAGACTGCTCGCTACATGTGCTGACTCAGCGATTCTATATGGTGATTTAGCCCCTGACTACAAAGCGGAAGTGATGGAATGCATATTATACTTAGACGTCGGTAACCGAATGCTCTTTGAGTCGCATTAAACCCGGCTTGGTGTTGTGTGTGCTTTCGTTGCAATACAAACTGAGGCAGTGATTGAATTGTGTGCAAGCTCTGCGCAGTTCATTGTCTATGATTTGGCAGCACACAAGCTCAAAGGACGGATGGTGTTACATTGGCCAAGTCTCCGCTAGTCAAATGCGTGAAAAGCACTCAACCATCCGTACCAGAGGCCGCAGTCTCGCGTTCCCGTCCCTTCTTCTTTCGCCTTTGCTTACTGCCAGTAGTATCCCCGGTCGTCCCCCTAGGCAGCGGGACATACTTCACATCCACAACTCGCATATTCTTCCACGGCCGTCCGGGATCCGGCGGCTCCTTCGCATATCCCATCTCCCCCAGTGGCCCCAACACACGTCCTTCCTCCTCCTCCTCCTCCTTCCTCTCCTGCCCCCGCGACGCCGGTCGAGAAGACGTCACTGTCGGCGTACTATACGACGACACCGTCACCTTTTTCGTCGACGAATTCAGCGACAGCACCGTGCGCGTGGTGGGTGGAGGCGGCGGCGTGCGCGACGTTCTTTGCAATTGCGCCTGCAACCCAGGCAACGTCGGAAACGCCCCTTGGGCTGCACGCGCTTCCTCAATCGCCTTCTGCCGCTCCGCCTCCTCCCTCGCTATCTGCTCCGCCAGCGCCCCCTCCAATCTACCCACCAGCGCCTTCCTCCCTCGCTCATCCAATAGCGCCGAGGCACAGTGCGGACATGCGTAGTGCGACGGGTTGAGCGTACATAGAATCAATCCGCACTGTCGACACATCGGGACGTAATTCGAGAGCGCGTGTTTTCGAGCTGGCAGGGAGACACACGTTTGCGGGATCAGTCCAACAGGAGGAGCATGGTGCGCGAGGTCGACGGACGCGGACGGACGAGCAAGGCGGGGTGACTTACCCTGGCAAAAACACCCCCCTTTGGGATCTTTGGCACGACCATTCGATTCTCGTGCGCCAGCAAGTCGTGCTTCGAGTAGACGCACGGCCTTGCTCTTTGGCTCTGGTGTGGGAGTCTTCTGAATCCCCTTGCCTTTGCCTTTGTTTTGCTGCTGCTGCTTCGGTGGAGGTGGATGTGCAGGGATACGGTCTGAGACGAGCGAACCTGAACTCGACCAAGCAGTTCGCATCTTGGAGGATGAATGGAACGCGGCGACGGTGCATGCGCCTCGTTCCCATCAAATATTGCCCGTTTTCGTACCGTACCCCTATAGCGGAAGATGGCGAGGCACGATAGCGAATTCAATCATACAGTAATGCGCTTCCCGCTCCCCAAAGGTAATCACGCTAGATGTAGTACAAGGTGTACGTTTCATTCTCGCTCGTATTTCAGCTGGTCCGTCGGATGATAGTCACCTCATCATTACGACGGAGTTTGAATTATATAAAGACTAGCTCGGATCCAATGGAATTTTTGAAGGCACAGCTGGTAACTTCGATAGGCCATCGAGGAATGCTCGTGCGCAGTGGCACTGGATACATCCTGAGTCCATCCTCAGATCGACGGCCAATGTCGAATCCGTATTCTATTAAACTAAAAGATGCGAGCGTGCCGCGATGGACGAATGCACAGGTCCAGAAGAAGCAGAATGTTCTGACCAGATCAGTGTATGCAACTTAGCACAACTCGGTTCAGTTCTCGTAAGTGTCACTTGCGACGAGAGCCTGCCTCACCGTGTTCCGAATCTTAAATTTCAAGCGTTCGTCTTCTGTGCAATTCGCATGGTGCGTGTGCGCTGACTACTCATAGGAAGTTGATCGCCGTACGGCACCTTGAGTCAGTGAGGTCAGTGAACTGACGTGGATCATAGCACAGTCTGGTGACTATGGTCCCAGATTCAACAGCCTTGAAATTGTAGTAAAATATGAAACCACGAAACCACATTACCCAAATTCGCTACCTATGCGAAAGACACCATACCATTTGCGATTCAAACGAGCCGTAAGTAAACGCTCGCAAATGGAAGAAGTTCTGAAGCGCCCAGGGTGAAAAGGTGCCAGTGGGATTCTCAGGGTATGACTATTTAACTGCTGCAGTCCGCATCCTGACACACAGTTGGCACACCATCATGCAGATTCGAACGCTGCACACCTTGGAGCTCACCGCGGCAGTTGCTGGTCAAACAATTCTTCTCGCCGCTGGGTGGGGATTCCTCGGTGTAGTTTTTGCATCCAATCCTCTCACTGTGCCCGATTACCTCGCTGTCCTCATGAATTCGAGGCCGACGGAGACGACTTGGATAACCACCCTAGCGGCTACCGTATTGTCGGTAGCGACCAACACGTATGGTTCCATCCTAGTTTCCAAGTTTTGTGGGAGTATCCCTCATGGTGGTTTACTTTGTCCAGATTTCTGGCAATTGCCTTCAAGGAAGCATTGCGGCATCGTATGCACAAGTCAATCTCATTGATCCACCTCAATGGCGGGATCGCCTTGGCCAGGAGCTCATTCTTGATCAACTTTCGTCATCTGGTCCCGACATTGGTAACCTTGGTGGTGTTCGGATTGACAAGGTTGTTGGTGTCAAGGTATAGATGTTCGGTTCTTCAGGAAATGAAATGACACTCACGATATCACGCAGCTGGACTGCACTGCTAACACCGACGGTTGTAACCTGGAACATTAATGCATCTGGATGGGAGCTTGATCTCACCAGCAGCTCATTCGAGTCGTTGATCCAGCAGGAACTTATTCAGAGTGGTGCTGCTCTAGGTAATGTCGAATCTCTGAAGTTGAGACATCACCAGTGACCATTCACACTCTGTTTAGTTCGCGGTAATTCATCCGAGATTATTGATATCGGCGGCGTGCTGAGCGGTATCGCCGCCGCGCAGTATAGTTATGGCACATCAGGGATATACGACTTCAACGGTGTCAAGTATAACATATCTACGGGTATGTGTGATTCTAGATACTTCGACGGTTGATCTGTACCTTGGTATAGGTGGCGTGCTTCCCGCAGCACCATCTTATGGGGGTGCAACCAATAACGTCTCACTAACCAATACTGGTCTTGCATTTGCCGGTGGTCTGGTTCCGACGCACCTTGATGTGAGCTACCCGAATGGTCAGGTGTTACAGGGACTCGGTCAGAATTACACATTGGTGCAACAAGGTCTAACTGCAAATGTGACTTGTAAGCAGACCAATACCACGAATCTTTCCTCCCCATTCTACTCGATACCTGTTCCTCTCGCTGATGGAACTACCGACTACTGGCTGTGGGCATGGAACATCACGGATAACTGCGGCCAAGGTGAATATGTTGTTTATCAAGCATCATTACGATATACGAATGACATTTTATGAAATGCAAGGTCAACCGTCTCAACAGCAATATGTGACGAGATCCAATTCCTCTACTACACCACAGGATTCGAGCGGATTTATATCGTCTCTTGTATGCCCTTATCCTCTTCAGCAGAGTGGTCCCTCATGGCAACATTTCAGTGAGTTCTACCTAGGGTTCTGTTTTGTGCTTCTGCGATGAAATTGATGTCCATGTTTAGCTGTGGTTACCAATGCAAGTTGGAAATACAGTTTTCTCCCATTAACAGTCTGTGAGATAGATCCACTCGTCACGACTTCTCTCGTCACGTATTCGGGTGGTATTATAAACACGACCGTCATCAGTTCGCAGGCACTCGGGAGCGCCAACACGAACCTGACACGCTTCTTGGCGGCCATCGTCGACTATCAATCACGGACTGCACAGGGTCTGACCACGAACTCTATCGGTGACGCCCTGTATTCTATTTATGTCACTGCTTCGAACAACAACTCGACCAATGCCGAGGACGTGACCAGCCTCGTACTAACCGAATTGGTAAGCTTTCCCCCCTCTTACTTGCTTGCCCGGCCGAGCGAACAAGCATGGCTTCAGGAACGATACTGGGAGGGTGTCATCGAGTTCTCTGGAACGGTGAATCCTTTTTCCATTCTGTCCAACCCAAGCTGAACGGATCTCATCCATACCACAGTTCCTCCGATCCGCATTTTCGGTGTACCCACGCTCTATTCCGGTCGAAGCACAGATTGCTGTGAGTGGTAATGAGACGATCCAGACCATGGGGTGGTACCGCCGATCGGAGACGTACGGGTACACAATCATTCCCATCACGATCGTCGCGTTGATCATGTATGCCGCCGTCGGTTACACGCTGTGGCATGTGTTGATCGAGCGGGGTCATGAATCATTCACAACATTCGACCCGTCGAACCCTTTGCACGTGATGATGGTATCCTCGGCGAGGGATAGAGGCGACGACGCCAAGGATAATTTGGAGGATTGGTTGGCTGGTTTCGAGCAGGGTGGGATTGGTAAGAACGAGAACTTGAGGGTACAGCTCACGAACGTCACGGATGATCGCAAGAGATTCATGGTGACTAGCAACTAGGTGCGAGTGACCGTTGTCGATTCGTTTGATTCTAATGCATGTCAATGAAGATTCCTACAGATCCTCTACGGTAGGATGGGAGCTCGTGCCTTTTGCACGGTACGCTTACAGATATGGATGGCTTTCCCTCGGCGAAATTCGAGCAAAATAGAATGCGTAAACCAAAGCTCTAATAATCATTGATAATCCAATAATCTATGCACCCGAATGAACCTCAGGCTGAGAGTTAATTATGTTCCGTGTTTTCCATATTATCGCATCTCGCCTCATTGCGACATGGACACCATCATGGATCTTGCTGCAGCCCGGGCCCATGAAGAATACAAAGAAATAGCAGACGAGGTGCACTCAGAGCACTGCTACCATCATACTATAGATCCGTTGAGGGGTTTGACCACGTCTTCAGATTAAAGTTTTTAGAGCATGGTGTATAGCTTCGGCATCACGGCGCACCTTCCTTTTGGGCCAAAATGTAGTCTATTTTAATACATTCCACCGCACTTCAGCCAGCGGATCCAAAGCCATCCAATCCTAACCATTCCCTTCCAACACCAAAGCATAAATTAAGTGGATTACACTCAATCCTTAGATCCGGGCCAACGCCGAACTTGCATTCTATTTAATTAAAGGATGCGAACGAGCGCGTGGTGATGGATGGATAGCTCCACAAAGGAAGCACTGCGATACTCGTGATGGGCCAGCCGCGTATTACAACTCGGCTCGGTTCTGACAATCTCGTGTAAGTGTCACGGTTGCCTCGCCGTGTTCTGTTCTGGGAGTACAGTAGCCTCTGCGTTCGTCACCAGTTCCGTCGATGCGTGTGCGCTGACTGCTCACAGGAAGTCGATCCCTACGGAGCCCGTATCTAGGGCATCGCGTACTATAGTCGGGTGACTGATTTGACTGGGATGTGCCACGACGTGTATCACAGTGCAGTCTGGTCATGCGTTGACATGCAATGAATCGGCGATAATAATTATCAAACCTCGCAACGTGAATTCTCTCAGGCTGCATACGCGGAGGAGGCTATACCACTTCCAATCCAACTAAGCTGTAAGTGAGCGCACGCAGTGGAAATACTCCGGCCTCATGGTGGTAAACGCCCATTCCACCAACCCTTTCGGTCTTCACGCCCCCCTCTGTGCAAGATCTTGAGACGCTCAAGCCTCATGGGTATGGCTATATATTCGTTGCACTTCGCTTCCTAACGGTGCTTTGTACGCCATCATGCAGATTCGAACGCTGCACACCTTGGAGCTCACCGCGGCAGTTGCTGGTCAAACAATTCTTCTCGCCGCTGGGTGGGGATTCCTTGGTGTAGTTTTTGCATCTAATCCTCTCACTGTGCCTGATTACCTCGCTGTCCTCATGAATTCGAGGCCAACCGAGACAACTTGGATAACCACCCTAGTGGCTACCGTATTGTCGGTAGCGACCAACACGTATGGTTCCATCCTGGTTTTGCAGGAGTTACCCTCACGATAGTTTCATTATCCAGATTTCTGGCAATCGCCTTCAAGGAAGCATTGCGGCATCGTATGCACAAGTCAATCTCATTGATCCACCTCAATGGCGGGATCGCCTTGGCCAGGAGCTCATTCTTGATCAACCTTCGTCATCTGTTTCCGACATTGGTAACCTTGGTGGTGTTCGGGTTGACAAGGTTGTTGGTGTCGAGGTATAGTCGTTCGGTTCTTCAGTAAAATGACCTCACGATATCACGCAGCTGGGCTGCACTGCTAACACCGACGGTTGTGACTTGGAACATTAGTGCATCTGGGTCGGAGCTTGATCTCACCAGCAGCACATTCGAGTCGATGATCCAGCAGGAACTGATTCAGAGTGGTGCTGCTATAGGTAATGTTGAATCCTTGAAGTTGAGACATGACCATTCACACTTTGTTTAGTTCGGGGTAACTCATCCGAGATTATTGATATCGGCGGCGTGCTGAGTGGTATCGCCGCCGCGGAGTATAGTTTCGGCGTATCAGGAGTATTCGACTTCAACGGTGTCAAGTATAACATATCTACGGGTATGTGATTCTAGATTCTTCGACGGTTGATATGTACCATGATATAGGTGGCGTGCTTCCCGCAGCACCATCTTATGGGGGTGCAACCAATAACGTCTCACTAACCAATACTGGTCTTGCATTTGCCGGTGGTC
The DNA here is from genome assembly GCA_038092915.1 of Boletus pseudopeckii. Classification (NCBI taxonomy): domain Eukaryota; kingdom Fungi; phylum Basidiomycota; class Agaricomycetes; order Boletales; family Boletaceae; genus Boletus; species Boletus pseudopeckii. The sequence goes on from JBBPRH010000355.1 coordinate 24,086, forward strand.
TGGTTCCGACGCACCTTGATGT
>JBBPRH010000356.1:0-24027 GCA_038092915.1 Boletus pseudopeckii
AGTCGCGATGGATCCTCAATGTCTTTGGTGTTTTTCAAAAGATTAAGTGCCATTGCTGGCGCACTGCTACCCGTGACCTGCCTTTAATGAGTCCTGGCTGTGGGCCTGAATGAGTACAAATTTTACCTCGCGTTTTCGAGCATGTTCAAAGGGTTCTGCTATCATCTGCATAGCACAACACTTGGAAACTACTGCCTTGCGGCTAAAAACAGCACCCGGAAACCACTCTGGCAGGCTGAGGACTGAGATGTTGATTAGCTCGATAGTGGTAGCGCAACAAAGGAAACCACTTGCCAAAAGGGAAAGCATCAATGATGGATGCTGTCTCTGATGTCAGGCTCTCAAGGGCTAGGGCGTTCCTGCGCTCGAATAGCCCAACGACACGGTCGTGTTCAGGAACAACTTCGTAGTCGTACACAGCTGACATGATCACGGCTGCAGAAAACCTGAACGTATTTTCCCCATTAGTATATACACTCGCTTCACCGAGTGATACTCGCCTTTGGATATGCATGGAATAATCATGAGGTGCGCTGAGAATATCCATGACGAGCTGTCGAGCCTTTCTCAGCTGAATAGGACGATAAGAAAGAGCGGCTTCAGCGTTAAAGGCTTGATGAAATATTTATTTTCCTCTGTAAGCGCCATCGATCACCGTATGAAGCCTAACCAAAATTGAAGGACCAGCCAAATCTAACAGAAAACTTGATGTTAGTGATGCTGATGAAAAGAGTGATGACGCACGAGTCTTTCGTGGCAAGATAAGGTCTGTCCGAGTATATGCTAGATCTGCGATCGAGGAGGTCCTTGGCAAACTTCTCCGAGTTGATTACAATGATGTCTCGCTTCAGCACACGGATAATAAAGATATCACCTGTTCGTTCAAGGAGAGACTCTGACTACTACGGTAGACCGATACAAGATCAGAACGAACCGTAGCGAGTCGCCCATTCAGCGTAGGCTACCCAAGGCTTCTTAGTGTCGATACTGAGAAAATTGCCAACGAGGGGGAGAGGAACAGGTCCAGGAGGGAGACGAAAACCTCGAGTCATCCGTCGTCGCCTCTTGAGGAAAGCAAGAACAGAGATCACCACCACGCCGACGGCTACTAAAGTCTGCATTGAATTCAAAGGCACAAAGTGAATCATGTCGGTCTAGGAGGGAATGAAACACTAGGTACCTGTTATATATACCTCTGCACGGATGACCGTGAGATCAACATTGGAAACAACGAGTCGGTGGCGATTACTCACCATAGTAGAAAACTCGCTCCCCTTAGATAATTAAACAGGGACATACGAAGAAGTCGGCGGACGGCGATATTCAACGCGAAGGACGGACTCGAGCTGGTATGACCACTGGCATCTACAACGGTGAGTTATGTAATCAAGTGTCAGTGATAATCTGCAATACTCACAGATCCACCGTTTAGTACTGGGCCAGTAGCGAAGATTTTGGCGACCAAAAGTCCTGTAGAGAAAGAGCGTTGGTAAGTCACGGCTCCGATGACGTGATGTCTGTACTGCACTCGGACGTTTACTAACTTGCTGTACTAATAAACCTATCTGGGGCGACAGAAAGAAGCTATCTATTTGGTCCGAATGATAATATTTGTTCATACCGTTGAATGTAACACTTTCCACTGGAACTTGAACATGCCTGATTTGGGACGATCAAAGAAGCACCAGGCCCCGTGGGAAATCTCCAGGCAACACTCTCCCCACTCTCCCATCAGGCCTTGGGATTCAGGTTTAATGGATTTTATATGTGAGCGTCAACGTCCCTTGTTTTCCTGATAAAAACACATTTCTCAACGTTCACTTTCCAGTTTGTATCCCCATCCTAAGTCAGTCGCGATATCACCCGCCCTCCATCTCCGCAGTCGTCTGACAATGGACTTCGGAATTCACAGTTGGCTGCCCGACTAAAGTATCGCCCGATGGAAACCAGGGCTCACGAATCTGTCCGAGATGTCACAATGGTGAGTACACTTCGTGCTTTCGAAATTCGCTTAACCTGAACGCACCAAGCTTCCATGTTCGCCGCCAAGTCGCGCACGTGGTTTGAACTCTGTTTCGTACCCTTGATTCCATTCAAATCCAAGCATGTCTGGATGTGTGGAATATGCCAGCTTCAGACCGAGATGCAACCAGGGTGAGTACTCGGCGTCTTTCGGGTTGGTAGATGGTTGACAATCTGGCTCTGTTTTCGCTTTCTTCGAACTAGGTGGGAACCTCCTCTCGCCCAGCCAGGATATCAGCACCCTGATGGACAGAACCAGTATGGGCCTCCTCCAGTAGGTGCGCCACAGAATAGTAAGGCCTACCAGCCAGGATACATCCACACTGGATAAAGCTGTATTTGACTGTTTCTTTTCACCCTTCTTATCCCCCTATCTTTGTATTTCGAACTGTTCAGAACATGTACTCCTGCCGTGTCGTTGTAATAGTGATAGCGCGTCAATGCATTCTGGACTTTTCCTTGCTCGTCATCGATTCATCGCCTGGCGCTCGTCCTTCTCGATCTCTTTCCTACTTTATAACACACCGTGAGCAGTCCACCAAGCAGAAACCCGCCCACCACTGACACTGCAGTAGCGATCCTCGCATCTTCCGTCCACTGGTCCGAGCGGCTGCGGTTGGGTACGGACGGTGGTGGTGCAGAGTCTACTCCGCGGGCGTTTTGAAAGTCCTTTAGTGCGGTTTGGGGATCGGTAAGATTCAATAGTCCAACGAGTGGAGGTTTCGAAGACGTCATGCCCTGGTGGACGACGTATACGTTCTGAACAGAATATGGCTGTAGTCAGGGTCCGCTCGGAGGGCACAGCGCGCCATGATGACTTACCCTCAGAAACACGTCCCCAAGCAGCCAGTCCCCCGAGTTCACCTGCTAGCCTCGTAAGCCACCCAAACAGTTGCAATGCATTCATTCACGCACTCCGTCGTTGATTTGTACGCCCCCCATGCACCATCCATCCTTTTGCTTACCTTCTGCCCAGCTGATATCCTCGGGATGCACTGCGTACTCTCTTTCTCCATCACCTTGCCCAAACGCAAAACGAACATCGACCGCGCGGTCACATCGTACTTCCCAGAGATTCGACTGTGCATTGTACCTTGTCGATCCCCCAGTCCCGATGCTGTCCCAAAATGCTGTGACATCCACGGTCGGTCCGAGAATGAGCGTCGTACCCGTGTCGAGAATCCCAATTGGAGAAGGTGCACCAGGCACGAGAGAAGGAGACAGTGGTAGCAGGAGGCCATTGATGGTCAGGTTGAGTATGGGGAGTTTCCAGTAGTCATAAGGGCTTGATTCCGTCTTGAACACGGGAAAGTATGTTAGCTGAGCGGTTCCGTTTGAAGTATCCACGACGGAGGGATCAAGCGTGCCGATAGTGAACGACGAGTTAATGGCGCTTGGATCGCTACTGTTTCGACCAAGCTTGAAAGCGAAGAAACGGTCGGGTTCATCCAAGTGGGAGAAGATATTTCCAAGCATGGTTGTCCCCACTGTTGATCGGATTGCAGCTGCAGGTGGAAAAGAGAGACCCAGGATTCCCGAGTTTCCTGTGGTTGCGAGGTAGAGTTGATTCGTTTCATTGGCTAGCGCTGGAAGACAGCATGAGCATTGATCGGTAACGGATTGGGTTGAACGGCTACAGTACCAAATGTCTGAGAGACTATCTGGATGGCACCAAGAGTGACAACTTCGGTGGCTACAGAACCCTGCACGGAACCGAGAAGGTAAACTAACTTGAAAACTGTATTGGACAGATGAAGAGTAGAGGATGCCGACGAAGAGTACGTTGAGACTCCTTGACAGTCTGTGTCTGTGCAACCCGAAGAGACAACCCACTTAACAAGGGCGTGGCGTAGTAAGTGGATATCGGCGCGCATGACCGGGAACAAACCTACCAAATCTGACGAGCCAGTGTCGAAGGTAACCCAGAAGTCTTGACCTCCAATGCTTGAAAAACATGCGTTTAATGTAGTGCATCAAGGTGAGACTACTCACTCTACATTTACTAGATACGCACTGCAGCGGAGTGTGTCTATGACTGCGTCGATCAACAAGAATGCGTCAACTTACAATTCCTCGCTGTCGAAAACTGACACCCCTCCATCAACGAGGGTCTTCACTCTCCGAGGAGCGCGCCGCAGGGATAGTTGCGTGCCCTGTGCTATGAAAGCAACTTTGTCGCTCATTCTTGAATTCCGTTGGAAGCGAACAACAGTGAGTCGATATCCAAACAGAACCTCCAATGTAAGGGTTTCGCAGGTGGTCTGTTCTTGAATATGACGAAATGGGGCGTTTCAATTCGGACGGGTGATACGAGATAGTCCGAGACAGATAGTGCTTATTGTGTACATCCCTGGAAATTGGTTTCTGTGAACGTTGCTGATAGCACAAGTTATGAGTGAGTCGCTATTTTCCATGCAGTTCAACCGTCTTACTGTCATACTCACCCTACACTACACTAACGCGCCTGCCTCCGCCCATCAAGTTCCTTAGCTTGTTCCCATACATCGATCGTCACTTCGTTCTGCAACCAGGATGCTGCAAGAAGCCTTGATATTGCGAGTATCAACATGTGTGCGACAGGGTTACCAGGGAGATGGCACTGACCTCGCGACCTTCATAAGGTGTATAAGTTCATCCGGAGTCACCGACTTGTCTTGCTGACGCCGACGGACAAAGTCGTCTTGGATATGCTGTGTGTGCATGAGATATTGTGCAGCATATCGAATCATGATGACTATCATTACCTTGGAGGTCTCCTCGGTTACTTGGACCTTCTCACTCACTGCTTTACACGCAGCAATGTATGAACGGTAGACTGCCATTTTCTCCGCAGGAGGCAGAGAAATTTCGGCTTTTGGTTTATATAAACGAGGAGCAGTGTGGGAGCATCGAAGAGGGAAATTAATGCTAGCCTGCATGCATGTGTAAGAATGAAAGATCATTGAGAGCAAGGGGAGCAAATTTCTTATATCCGGCATTACCTGAAAGAATGCACTCCTCCTTCCTTCGCTCACTACAACCATGGAGATATCAGTGTGAAAGGTGAATTTACTTGAGAACGGAAATATGTATTCCACCGTCTGCGAGTTCATCACATCCTGAATTGCTCGGACATTTGTGATGCCTGTCGTTGAGTACTGTTATTGATCCGGAAATAGATAAAAAGTTGACACATACCTCTCTCAAGCAGTTTACCCTCTTGTATTGCAGTCTCGGTCAAAAGGATAGTTGTACCCGTGGGAAGCTGAAGATATCCGGAGTGTAAATCCTCTTCTTTGCTTTCAGGAAGAAAGGGAATCTTGTTCAGGAGATCCAATGAAAGCGGAATAAGGAGGTACTGGGGAAGAAGCTCTTCAAGGACGTGTGAGAGTGTCGGAGGAAACTCGGCCGAGGAAGGCTGAGGAAAGCGTGATATTGTCAGGGAAGGGGGAAGAAGCGGGATTGCACGAGTGTGTCTATGACGAGGATTAACAAAGAATCAAAGGATCTATCTATCTTTTTTACAAACACTTTTGATGCCAACTGAAGAAGAAGCCATTCTGCGGCATCGTTGTCGCCGCCCAAGGCCTCGCCGGATATCCATTCTATGAGATCTGTGCGCACGCTGACATCGATGTTTGTGAGAATCGGGCTTGCAGAGGCCACCTGATAACAGAGAACATGCAATACGGGAACTTCTGGTGAAGAATCATCCTCTATGCTGAGGCTTGGAGGGTAGCATGTCAGAAAGCCCAGACCCACTGCGTCAGTTTGTTATCACATACGACTCTGACGAAGCAATCCCAACGAAGGTAACCACATCGGTCGAATGCAGGTTTTCTACTTCAGCATTATCATATACCTTGTATGCATCAGTGGAGCACACAACGCAAAATGGAATAAAGTACCTTGACACGAACACCGACGTGAGGTGCTCCTGGAACGGGGTACTTATGGGGCTGAGAGGATTGATGTACAGGGAAGCTTGCTAGCACAGCTAGTCAATTGATGAGTGCGCAGAAGCAACGTGTGCGCACTTGAATCAAACTGAGAGATTTCAGCAGCTCGCCAGGGAGACTCGCCGGGCACAGAGACTGCCCAAAAGATGGAGGCGGTTCCAAGGCGGTCAGGGTCAAAGGAGTTCGAGTCGTAATCATTGTGTGTAGGTTGTATTCCCCAACCTCCACACCTATCATCGCTGAGCCCCGCGAGATACATTTCGTTTTGAAGCGAGGTGTCCTGAATCATGGCGCGGAAGCGTACAAGCGTGCCACGCGTATACGACTCTGGAGGATGAGATACATCGAGTGACGGGAGCTACACGGACTCTGCAATTAGCATGAAACTGGTAAGAAGCTGGCTGATCTCAACTTGATCTAACGAGGAGGGGTCACTCGCACTGAGAAATAAATCGGAAAAGTGTCTGGTTACTGCAGACGGAAGACGGTGAATGCGTTGGCCATCGGCACCGTCGCCGTCGTCGTAGATGCGTTGTATGACTTTTCTTGGGTCTGCTATTTCGTCGATGGCTTGCACTGCGACCATTCTTTGTGAGAGCTCCCTGCTTACCAAAGACAACTGCCCACCGTCATCGCCGTGGCTGTGTTACACCAGCACTGTAATATCTCTTTGACGACGACGACGACGACCACAACTGCAACAATGGGCCTTTTCAGTCGCAAGAAGCAGCGCAACGACAACGCAGACGACCATAATGGCGAGCGCAAGAAGGAGAAGGGCAGCTGGAGACGGCCTGCAAGTAAGTCTTGCCGCCAAGTCGTGCTTTCCCAGCGTCTGACCGCAGCAATCCCTCTGCCTAGATACCGCTTTCAAACAACAGCGTCTGAAAGCATGGCAGCCTATACTCACCCCAAAGACCGTCTTGCCTACACTTTTCATCATTGGCATCATATTCGCCCCAATAGGCGGTCTGCTCGTGTGGGGAAGCAGCTTGGTATGCCGTTCATTCATTCCCGATTCATCTTCTTTACCTTTCCGCGCATGCATGTCCATCATCGCCTCTGCTTCATGTCCTTCGGGAACTGACAGGTGTCTGAAATGACTTTCGACTATACCAATTGCTGGAATCTGACAAACTCCACGTCCATGGACGATCTCAGCTTTGTCCCTATGCCCTCCTATTCGTACGACCTTCGTTCCTCAGATAGCGGAAAATCTATTACCCCACCCACCTATGCGTATTTCTATAACGCAACAGCTCTTTCCAATGAAACCCATTCTTGCATCATCAAATTTGACATCGTAGCAGACCTACCGGCGCCCGTGTTTCAATATTACAAGCTAACCAACTTTTATCAAAACAATCGACGATATGTACAGAGTCTCGACACCTCCCAGCTTCAGGGTCAGTACGTGGATGCAAGTACGCTTAGCAGCAGCAACTGCCAGCCATTGGCGGTGACAAGTGACGGAAAGGGTATCTACCCGTGCGGTTTGATCGCAAACTCGGTGTTCAACGGTAAGGCCTCAGCTCTTTGATAATTCCTTCATGGATTGACTATCAATATGCAGATACGATTTCTGGCTTTTATCCAACCTCTAATCAGCCTGGCGCATCGAACTATAGTTTTACTCAGAACGGCATCGCTTGGCCCGGCGAAGCCAAGAAATACAGCGCTACGTCCGGTTATGTTGGAAGGCTTAATGAGATCGTGCCTCCTCCAAACTGGGCACTCAGATATCCAAACAACTACACAGACGCTAGCCCACCCCCAAATCTCGCAGAGGATGAAAACTTCCAAAATTGGATGAGAACAGCAGGTCTACCCACGTTCTCGAAGCTGTACGGGAGGAACGATACGACTACCTTGCCTGCGGGTCAATACTCGGTTCAGATCTATTACAGTGAGTTGGGTAGTTGAGGATATAGATATATCAGAGATAGCTCATATTTTGTGTCCAAGACTACCCGGTACAAGGCTTCGGAGGAACCAAGTCACTCGTAATCTCCACGGTTTCTTGGATAGGTGGCAAGAACCCGTTCTTGGGATGGGCTTATGTGGCAGCGGCAGGCGTATTCGTGCTTCTCGCGCTCGCAGGTACCATCCGTCACCTCTTCAAACCTCGGTAAGTTGTTTGTTTCTATGCAATCGGTTTTCGCATGTTAATCGTGTTGCAGACGTCTGGGAGACATGTCACTTCTTTCTTGGAACCGATAGAGACAGTATGGAGTGACTGTTGTACATGAAACGCACGGACGGAATGCAAAATCGCCATACTCTAAGCCCTGGACTTATCCCTTCTATGTAATACAGCGCTTTGACCTACAGATTGATGCACTGTAAATTGTATTATTTATGATGGATAGAGGCGCTACGGGCTCCTGTTTCCAGGCGGAGATGGGATAAATCCAATCCCCACGCAAGTAATGATTGCACTGTCCGGCGCGTTCTCATTAACGTGAAACTGTGCTCTTGTGATTCGTTGAGCCACATGGATTGCAGTTCTGTTGCATCTCTCAGTCAATGTTGCAGCATGACGAGGAGAGGCGAAATACCGGGTATGATCTGTTAGTGGACCAGTTTTGACGATCGAGGTCCCCTTGGCAAGAGCAAGGAGGATGATTATCTGGTCCTGCAAATACTCGTCTACACATCCCCCATGGTTCAAATTCCTCACTAGCTCCCTTGCAGCTTCCTCCCCAACTGTCTCCGGCTTCTTCTCCTTCGTGCTCACCGCAGACCCTCCAATCAGACACCCATTGTCCGTCTCAGCCCACAGCAGGATCCCTCCTCCAGCGCCGACAACATCCTCGTCGCGTTCCCTCACAGACACAAGGGAGACCTTCGTAGATGCGATCCCACTTTCCAGAAGCGCGCGGCGTGCCCCTGACACCATGCGTTGCGCGATCGACCAGGGTAACCCGCCCACGCGTGCAGCTCCCCGGATCGCGTTCACCTGTCCACGCTCTGTCAGAATGACTGGGGGAAGTGGCCCAGAAATAGAAGGCACTGTGCAAAGAACAGAACCCCCCCCTTTCGGGTAGTACCCTCGTCGGTTGATCGTGAGGGTAGGTGAGAAGTGAAAATGCTTTGAGATGAACGGAAGGAGGATGGTCTGCGTGTAGTCGGTTTGCGGGGCAAGCGAGGCGTTTGTGCCGCCGCGGAGCGCGAGGACGGATGTAAGGGCTTCGTGCGATGTTTGGGACTCGGAGGCTCGGTTCCCTAGCGGAATGAGCATGAGGCAAGGAAGGGCTACCTGGAGGAGAAGCATCGTGGAGCCCGCAGTTCCTGGGTCTGCAGTCAGCATTGTGGGCAGCTGGATGGGCCCGGGACGGAAGTCGACCGTTGTGGATCCCACTTCCACACCCTTGGTTTCCGCAGAACAAATAGATGCTGCAAGGTTTATTCCTACAAGTTCACTGGGTGTTGGTGCAATGCGAGTCTCGAGGAGGGAGAGAACGTACCGGCTTCATGCTGTCTTCGCAAGCCTGGAGGTCGACGGTTGTGTCGGACATTTGAGATAGAAATTGGCTTGGAGAGGAGGGCAGACAATGTCACAGCGTTTCGCAGGAGCTGCCCCCCGCCTTCGCAGAAGCTTCCGTCGATTTGGATGATGGTCTGTGCGACGTTTGAAGTCATCGCGAACAACTCGGTATGTTGGGATTCAGGAAGCCTCGGGATTCGTCATGAAAGCAGCTTAACGGATGCCTCGAATAGCCTTCGTCTGAGTCCGAGTCATTAGCAACGTCATTCTCCTAGTTATTGCTGATATTGTGGGCGGGAGTAGTATGTCGGAGCCAGTCACATGCCTTCGAATGGCTTGGGTATAATGAAGGTAGTTTGCATCGTTCCTCTATGTACTAGAACAATCATATCATACATTGTCCAAACACATGCATCAGTGATCGCACAACGATCGCCATTATCGGAAGGGTATGTATAGTGATATCTCCACGAACAAAGGATAGTGTTGGAAAATAGAAAACGTGCGCACCTCCGGTCAGCTTTGATACTACCGGTGTAAGACATGTCCAAGCTGTGGCACAAGTGCACAGTTCTCAGCATGAAACCAGCTAGATGATGTCGGCACAAACTCACATTCTTTCGTTGTTGTCCTAACCACGCACTGGCTTCTGGCTTTCCTTTCGACGTAGGCTGGGCGTATGAACTCCAGAGGCGGTGCATGCCAGTGTTGTGTATAACACCACCCATGTGGTAAAACTCGAATTGGTACCGCTTCTCTAGATCCAGATAACGTGTCTGTAAAATGTCCTTCATTAGTAGCGAGGAAAGAGTAGTGACATGCAAAATACGAACATTGGCACGAGAGAGCTCCTCTTCAAGGTCCTTGATCTGGGCCTGGAAGCTGCCTTCTGCTTCTTCAGAAATGTTTTGCTATGTGTGTCAGTCAGAAGAAGTACGGGGAAGGAACATAAAAATGTGAGCTTACAGCTGTCATAGAGGCGAGCTTCGCTTGCTCTTCTTTGAAGAGTTTGTCTTGAGACTTGATGAACTGAAAGGAGTGAGTACAAAATGGGATACTGGACTAAATCGAGTATTACCGTCTTGGCCTTGGCAAGCTTGTCTTGGGTGGTCTTCAGCTGCTCCTTGACATTCAAATTCTCTTCATGAAGAGCAAGCAATCTTGTCTTGACATCTTCAGGTACATCCTTCCCTGATAAGGAGGCACGCAAGTCCCTGGATAAGCATTCTCAGCGGCACACGTAACACAAGGAAAGAAAGGAACAAACCCGATATCCCGCTCGCGCTGCAGCATCCTTTCTCTTTGCCCGATACCATCGCTCTGGAGATTTACCTTCTCAAGCAGAAGACCATTGACCTGTTCAAGCTGCATCCTGTTTTTCTCGCTAAGTTCCTTGATCTGTTTCTTTAGACGGTCCGTCTCGGCCTCGAGGGATGCTTTGTCTTCGCTGACTGACTCTCGTAGTGAGGCGAGTATTTCTACTTGGTCTTTGTTGATGAGGTTCACTAGCGGATTCCGATTGAGTGAGAGTACATAAAATGCGGATGGGACAACGGACGGTCAGACTTGGCAATAGTGAGCTCTCGTTTCTGGGTATCGAATTGGACTTCAATATCCGCGTGCTCCTTTCGTAGTGCATCCAGTTGGTCGACTGTTTCGTTCAATCGCTGGCGAAGAGCAATGGCTGCCTCGGCGCTGTAAGAGACACGATCAGTCTCTATCGTGGAAAGTACATGCATTGCGTGTACCCATCGCCAGATGCCTTGCCACTACGAATCTCCTCCAAATCACGCTGTAGAACGAGTTTTTCCCGGTGCGCTGCGAGATAATCGGCTTCGTAACGTGATTTCATGCGATTCGCGTCCTCCAAGAGATTCTCCAATACCAATATACGGCTACCGTCAACTTCATTCTTCTTAACTGACGAAAGCTCCCTCTGAAGCTTCTTGATCTGGAGTTTCAGGTCAGTCATAGTTGTTCCTGAGAGAGCGTCGTCAAGCTCGTGATCAAGCGCAAAGGATTCTTCGCCCATTAGTTCCTCTTCAGTTAATGTAGTCGTGTTTCGCCGGAGTTCTTCTCGATCGGTCGGCTTAGTGGTTGATGGAGCCCGGTGAGAGGTGAGCTCCAACTCCCCTATTCTTTCCTGATATAATTCGAGCATCTCTGAGTCTCTCGCGCGTTCCTCTGTCGTGATGCGGAGTCTCGTGCGCGTTTGTTCGAGCTCGAATTTGACTGTTTCCGTTTCTTGTGTTCGCGAAGCTACTTTAGTTTCGAGCTCGACAATTTGATTCTTATAAGATTCCATGAGGGGCTTGAATGCCGCCACTTTGCGGTATTCCTCTTCCAGAGATGCGTTCTTGTCAACGAGATCTGCGTTTTGGCGTTCGAGCGACTATCCGTGAATTTCATCCATGTAAGAGATGGTTGAGACGAAGCGCAAGCGAACTCACTTTAACATGCTGCCGTAGGTCGGCACCTTCCTGGAGTTTCTTTTTGTATTTCTCCATGACGTTCTCAGTTTTCTGGAGCTTGTCTGCTGCATGACGGTATCTAAAAGACGCTAAGCCAGCTAATTCAGGAAATAGGACGGTAACATACTCGTCTACCTGGTCTTTGAGGCGTGCAGCTAGGTCAGCCATTACCTGAAGTTCGTCTATTTTGCGTGTGAGTTCACTGACTAGTCCAGTCTGTTTCTCGAGTTCAGCTTCTGCCATGGCGAGATTATCCTCGCTCTTCTGGCTAGCATCTCCCAAGATGTTAGACAGTGCTTCAGTGATCCTCCCAAAAGGGCTAAGACTCACAGCTCCGACCGAAGCCTGTCGATCTCAGCGCGCATCATGACGTCGGCCTTGTCGTTTCGTCTACTCTCGAGATCTCGCTGCATTTGGCGAAGGCGGGCAAGGGTATCGTCTTTCTCGGAAACGACATCATCAAAGTTGGTCTGAAGGACACGATGGTCTTCTAGGAGGGCTCGGTAGTCTTTCTCGATGGTCTCCTTCTCTGCCAAGATGTGGCTACGTTCAGACTGTATCCGGTAGTAGTGATCGTCTCTGTCCATAATTCGTGATGTGATTCGCAGACGAAGTGTAGAAAGGACTGACTCTGTCATGACTTCTCCAATGCCTTGGTCGCCTTGCGACGAACCGATCTTCATCATGACCTGCCCGCGAATACGGTTCATACACCCTGAATGCATCGCACTACGCCCACACCCTGAGAACTCACCTGTTCAATGGCTTTCATCAACTGATGTTGTGCACCCTCATTCAGTTTCTGAATCTTTTCGATGATCTCCTCATTCTTTTCGGACTGCACCGCGATCGCGATTGTGATCCGACACAGTATGAGTGTCGCACTAATATTGTGGTCTTTGGCGATTGTTTGGAGATCAGGAACCTCGAGGCCGCTAGTTGGTTTTTGAAGTACATCGGTGAAGTATTGGGTGAGCAGTCGGTAGAGTCGCTTAAGGGTGCTGAAGCGCAGGACCCAATTGTCGGAAAGCTGGGTCGCGTTGGTGCGACTGGATTGTTTGAAGTAGTCTGCGTCTCTGCGTAGGCGAGTACTGAGATTCCCTGGTTTGACCCCCGGCCGCGAAAAGGACTCACACTAGTGAGAGGACTTCGAAGAGGGCGGCGCCGTCGCTGAGGTCTGAAATGGTGGTAACTGGGCGGGCAAGATCGAAAGTCGTAAAGAAAGCAAAGAAGGCGTTGAGTTCCTTGGTTTGTTGGTCGGACATAGCTTCTCGATGGACACGAGGACAACGCGTGCGACGACGAGAAACCAGTTCTCAGTTATGTACACAGTTGTGCGCAACGCGTCCGACACTCATATCTCATTATGTAACGCGACCAGGGAATATGGAGACACTGTCCACGGCAACACCCACTCAGCCCCTGTATAACCTCGAGAAATACAACGCGGAACAGAACAAGGCCGCCGCAAATACGTAAAACACTCTTCCTTCCTTCATCGGATCCCCGTGCGCAAGCAAGTTCCTCAATTGGAGGAAAACTAGGCCGACGAAAAAGTTTAAAATCCCTGTATAAAATGTGAGACAGCCACGCGGTAGACGTAATGGGCGACTTACAGTTCACGGACAGCCCAACCGAGGATATCGCAGAAACGGCCTACGCGAATGGAACCAATTGAACAAGGGTTGGTTATGCGAAGTGAGCACTTACATGGAAAGGCGCAACCTCTGGAATGATGACGAACGGGACGGGTCCAAGCCCAATAGCAAACGACCTGCCAGAAAGGTTGAGAGGAGAAGTCGGATTTGAATATGCACTCACATAACAAAGGTAGTTATCGCGATACTTGAGATGGTGACCCATCCTGAGTTAAGACCATAGCCTACAGCTAGATGGGAGATGAGCGCTCCGCCAACAGACCAGCGAAACAGCTGCTTTCTGCCGACACGCTGAAACATCACGTCAGTGCAATACCAAAGGCATCCGACGAGTCGTGCACCTCAATCAGGAATATTGGGGCAAAGGTCACGAGGAAATTGACGACTGAGATTCCTAGCGACACGTATGCTGCGAGCTCCGGAAGTGATTTGGAGAGAATGTTGTTGCTATAATACAGAACTAGTATTCGATGAGCATTAGGGGTAGCTCTGTTGGGTGATTATCTTACTTGCATTGATGCCTGGGTTTGACTCGTAAGACAAGGATGCCCATAAGAACAGAGATTCATACCGGAAAGTTGCTGGGATGCCATTGCAAATACGATGGTAAGGAGAGGTTTTCGGAACTCGGGTGAAGTGAGAAGTTCGGGGATGGTAACTGCCGGAGTTTGTTCCGCATGGGGGACATCAACCTCGTTGCTTGATGTAAGGAGCGGTTCCTCAGCAAGATCTTCAGCTAAGCGCGGAGGTGAGCATAGGAGAGGGGCGTGTATTTAACTTACGGTCTGGACGAGCGTCTCCTAATTGGTGCCCCCATAAAGATCGAATGACAGCTTTCCGTTCAGCGGTAAGACCATTACGATTGAGATAAGCAGGCGACTCCACAATGGCCGGCGCGAGGAGGAACTGCAATGCGGACAGGGCGGAAGACATGAAGAGGACGAGACGCCACTGGGTAGGAGTGGCTAAACCAAAACCCATCGTCTGTGTCGCCAGGATTCCAATGACGATGGCCAGCTGCGTCAGAACACCTAGGTGAACTGATGAGAACTGGAGAAGACAAGTGTAAGAGCGAGATTAATGACCTAGACTCCCTTTGATTTCGGGTGGTGCGATCTCAGAAAGGTAAATGGGGCTAATACAAATGCCGATCCCAGCAGCAAAACCAACAAGGAATCTAGGGAGCAGAACTATCAAAATACATCTTGTTAAAAATGGGCAGAGTTCGAACCTTCCTAGAGCCATTGGGGCGATTGAAACGGCCACGCCGGAAAGAGTTGCACCAGCAGTGTTGAACACAGCGCTAATGCGGCTTGCGCCTTTCCGACCATAGCGATCCATGGCGAGGTTAGCAGAGAGACTGCCAAGGAGACCGCCGACGGTAAACAAGGAGGTTACGAAGGAGAAGGTCGCGTCAGACATTGGGATGCATGTGGGGAGGCCATAGGAAGAATCGGGGTCAACATGCTGGCAGGTGAGGACTGCCTGGAGCTGGTTGAGTGCGGAAATGTGGTAACCGTACTGATAGGGAGAGATGAATGAGTGAGAGAAGGAGAAGGAGAAGAGACTTGCCTGGAAGGAGAGAGTGAGGACCCAGATAACTACGAACCAACCGTAGCGGGTGAGTGAAGACATGGATATCGTGGCAGTGGCTTTATTGGCTACCCGACCTGTACCGTGGACTACTTGGGAACTTGTTGCGCCTAATGGCCCCGTAGCCTGAGCTAGGCAGCGATCGTCCTTATCCCACTGGCAATGGTAACACTCTCAATGATAGGGGGTTCACAATATGCTTCGGAGGAACAAGTTATCACATTGTCCCTTATACATTGGTTCTCAAGGGCTGTTATACTCTTTCGTTTTGGCTAATTTGATGCTCATCAAGTGTTCTGGGACCTTTTTTTTCGCTCGTTTGTCTGTCTCCTTGTACTCAGTGGATCGCCTGCATGAAACCAAGCACATGTCACCTCATCCTGCCGTAAAGTATCTATAGTCCCCACCGGCCCACGCCTGCAAGAAATTGTTGAATGGATTCACGGGTACCGGCACATCGGGGGTTGGCGGCGCGTATCTCGTACGCCTCAGGGACGAGTTCTTCAAGGTGCTACACGATGAAGCTCTTATATACGTCTGGCAACAAGGTATACGACTTTGCTCACCTTGATGCGATGCTCTGGAACTGGATGTGTGCGCAGCAGCTCAAAATTAGAACCCAAACCACCACTCTCGCTGGCTCTTGCTAAGCGTGTATGCATCCTGCAACCGGGTGTGAAGAGACCGTGATAGCAAAGTTGAAGAAGAAATTCACTCTACTGCATGCTGAGGGTCGTAACATGCTCTCGCAGCGATGCGCATGCCGAGTGTATCAGCTGTTGATCCTGGGTTAGCACGACGACCTGAATTATCCTTGGAAGGTACCATTCTTACCTTCCAATTCCTGCGTTCTCGAATTAGGTAGCTTGAATAGGATATAGTTCAACATCCTAGCCACCCCAAAGTCGATGCCGACTGCTTGTAACAAGAATGCCAACAATATGAGCACCTTGGAGGATGAATAGCGTTCGGACGCGTGACGTGCAACTTAAAACACATCAACATTGTTCATGGGGGACGAAGAACATAGTACCAGCGTGCCCTATTTCTGGACCGAAATTTGAGATAGGCGCCAGGAAGTGGAGAAACAGGAATACGCACCATGACCAACAACAGCTGCTAATCCTGCTTCATCCCTGCAAACGGGCAAAATTCCAGTGAAAACGACGATGGTACCTGAAGACAGGGGGTGTCCAGTGAATGTGACAGTGCCGCTTTGCATTACGTACCAAAGCTAGCCATAGCATTAACAACCTTGGGGTCGTTGACAACGAGCAAATTCCATCCTTTTCCAACTCCATCTGGAGCGCGTGCGGCAGAAAAAGGATCATTGTGCCACAAGCCGTCATCATCTGCGGGTAACTTCCGAGGAGTGCCAGAGTGAAGGGTACCGAGGTCGGAAGCCTCCAAGAGGTCGGAAATGACGCGATGGACATGGCGCGTTATGGGGTGGTGAGCGGGCAGGATCTTGTCTTCGAAATTTGATAGCAGGGACGTATAGGAAGTATTCTCTAACTGGCTTTCATACTTTGGACTTATGTCCATGAACCTCCATCGGCCCGTTTCTGGTACTTGCTCGAGACTATCAAGAGTGGAGTTGATGAATAACACGAGCATGACGGAGATGGTCGACATACTGCGCGACAAAATACACCACACCCGCAGCGGTGACGAATACTAGTATCATTGCAACCTTATCCCGACCCGGGCGAAGACTGTAGTGGGTGTATCCATTGGAGAATCGCGTATACTGGACCTGCAGACGAGACGATGTGGAGAATTGCTGTTGACTCCACTGCGGCCGCGATAAAGGTGAGCAAGACGGCACCGACGCACGCAACGGATGTACAGAGGTGCAAGAAGGAACACGAAGCACGGAGCGAGTGAGCTGAGGCCGCGACTGCGTTAGTGCAAGAATTGTTCTACGAGTGGTGAACATGATGATACGTAATAAGGGGTCTCCTAGCGGTTGTTTGGATCGCAAGCCAATGCCAAATAAAGACCAGCTTGGCTGACTAGAGTTAGAGTTAAACCCATTCCTCTTCACCGGGGCATCGAATGATGTACCATGACTGCAATGACTGAGAGTCCTAGTAGCACACCATCCCTTCCCAGAATACAACGGGCTTCTCAACGGTCCTGGTGGATCATGGGGCTCCAAATTCCCAGGTTCATCAGGTTCGTGGGGCCGTTTAATAACCGACGAATATCAACTTACGTTCGCACCACCCAGGCCCAACATCAACCTGTACTACCAGCTACTCCATTCACAGGAAAGAAATGTCGTACCAGAACGACTTCCTAGCCATTCGACCTCGCAAGCAGCATTGTCTGCTGGATTCTTCCTCTTTACGACGCGCCGGTTCATCGACACACATACGGCATCCAAGGATTTGTAGTTCAACCTCACTGCTACCCTATGGTTCTTCCTCGCAAGCCAATCTCGACAATGCCAACCTTCTAGACCCCTTGGATGATGTCACTCTCGACAGTGATCTGGACCGACGTAGCGCATCATCTGCAACACTCCTCTCTCGTGCGTCTCTCTATCTGACTAATGCCAATTACGCGTCTTCAGAATCTGATTTCCCTGCTCGACTGTCAGAGTCGCGTCAATCTTGTTCGCTCTACCCGCTACATGAACCTGGCCAAATGACTGCTCAGCGCACACAGAGGCTTCGCGCCCGTATTGCTTCCGTAATCATGTCAATACCTGCTACATGTGAGGATGTCGTTGATATGGACGAAAACGGACCTCGTAAAGCTGTCGAAGAACCACCGGTATCTCAAGCGTCGAAGTTAAGACGCGTTTCAGGCCTCAGAGACCTCCGCCGTGTTTTCCGTGATGCTGATCACGTGCCGACACATTTCCCTTCCATCTCCTCGTTAGGGCTTTCAAAGGTCTGTATAGAATTCCCTAGTCATTTCAACACGTATTTTAACGGGTTTTCCAGGCTTCATACGAGCTCGGTATCCTTGCCACCCCCACCCCACTGTTATCCAACCTGTCCCCTCGTTCTTCACTTCGTACTCTAGTGGACTTGGGCAATGCTCTGCCTAAGAGTTCTGCTGACCTGAAAACGCTATGCGAGTCGACGCTCAGTTCTGTATCCACTGCTTCTCGATTTGCCACAAAAGTCCATTCTACTCTTTCCCTGCGGTCGTCGCATACCTGCTTGTCCCCCGATACATCACAGCCAATATTCCCCGGTAAATACCAATACCCTATCCATAATTCATCGATACCCCGACCACATCGTCACACGTCACTACAGCAGGATACTCGCCCACCTCAGTCCCCCAGAGAAGCGGTCTGGTCATGTGCCAAAATTTCTCGGTCTGCAGTCAAGCGCGCCGCTCGGCGTGGCCATCCGCCAAGACGGGTTTTTAGTAGTCCGATAACTGTTCTATCATCCTGAAGGTGGACTTCTTTTCCAGGCTTATGATTATTTACGAACGTTACCATCTGCCATGGTTTAGCGACGTCACACTCCTTGATGTGTACATGGTCCTCGGTATTCGTCAGAGGTTTCAGCTATTTTGTACCATTATTAGCGTGGCAGCAGGGCTGTCACGACGCGAGCACCCTACATTATATTGTCGAAGGCACAAGAGCAATAAATCTCTTTTTTCTTCTTCTGACACCGGAACACCGCGTCGACATGAGCTGTCCGCGGGACGATCTATAGCACCCCCATTACGGCAGCACGTGTGACGCGTCGTGGCTGCCACGGCTAGCGCTCATCTTCATCGTTCATTCATTGAATCTGTACAATTTTACACCCATCCACATGGCTGGCATGGCAGGTGCACAAGTACCAAATGTCTTCGTTTGAGATCTCGTTACAACTTCTTGACACCTGTTCTTTTTTCGTTTTAGGACGACGCATGGAAATCCAAGGAACGAGGGGAAGAAGCTAGGCATGTGCACGGAAAGGTAACCCTGTCCTCGTGGTGGATGCGGTGACTCCCCTGTCCCCGATGTTGACACACCGACCTGGACCACAGGAGCAGGCCCAACTTTCTGCCATTCGTGCTCAGCAAGAGGGCGCAAGGATCACGAGTACAAATGCCGAGCATGATTTTGAAGGTGGCTTCGGTGGGCAGGAAGACCTTGAAGATCGCTACGCCACCACAAGTGGGGAACACTGATCATTAATGACCGTCGCCTGCCAGTCGTTCGGCATCTAGTGGTAAGTTACCCGTCAACTGTTCCCCATCTTTAAGTAATAATGTACAGTGGTATATATACTCAGAAATGTAAAATCGACCAAGGCAGATTGAGGATATTTAGAGTATATGGCAGTATCAGTTCAAGAGTCCATGAGGTATCTATCGAGAACGAGGGAATACCGAAAACAACAAACCCGAATGTCCGATAACCAACTAACCAGTAGTAAAATCCACGCAAAAAGGAATTGTCCAGAGGCGAAATTTTTAAGAGAATATCCGAGATCGTGGCACGTGAGGGGCAGGGGTGATTGTAGACCTGGCGACAGCGCGGGCAGCGTTTCCACTCTGGCACAAAGGTGAAGGAGGCGTTGCACTCGGACCAATCCAAGGATCAAGGTAGTTACATGTCGCAATGGCAACCATCTCTCCAGCAGTGTCAGAGGCATTCTGCCAGCCCTTCCCCGCGCTCGCGGTTGTGACAGACTTGCCAGAGTTGACAGTGAAAGTAGGTGGTGGCAACGTAGCGACGGTGCCTGTAGGGGTGTAGGAAGGGAGTGAAGTCACCGCTCCGGCATTGCTGATAGTGGCAGGTGGCCAGGCGTACTCCTGAATGACCGAGGCTGCGATTTGACCTGCACCCGCTCCACCTGTTTGCCAGGGCTGAAGTGGTGGACTCCATACGCCTTGGTCAGCACATATTCCGGAAGCTGCCCGGGGGTCAAGGGGCATCCAGCCATTTTGTAACCCAAGGGAATACGACCATTGCGGCGCTTCGACGACACCAGTGACCGAAGAAGCACCAATTTTCCAAGTCCAAAAAAACCAATTCTGTCATGTGTGGTTTGGTTTATGATGGGGTAACTCGAGCACAAGGTGAAAACACGCACCTGGAGAGCATCCATACTTGCCATCGCGAAGTTCGTGATGCCCGTCTTCATCGTGGTGTTCCAATTTTGCCAGTCAGTCCATGGAGTGCAACTACCTATGACAGGCCAGGAGCCGGTGTAATTTCCCTCATAGCGTGTGCCGAGACCCACGCCATTGACCCACAATCCACAATCCGTGACAGCATTGCTGAATTCACCTGCAGCTGAGAGACCGAAAGCACCCATTGAGGTGTTGAAATTCGAGGCCCAAGTGTTGCAAGGTGTCTGAGCGTATGATGACATTGGGGCAGCAGACTGTTCTTCGAAACAAATATAAGGATGATCATCGAGAGCAATGCGGTCGGCATTAGGTAGGAAACCAGCCCATTCCGAAAGCGCAAAGAAGCCATCATGGAACGATACATAGGGTCCATTCCCTTTCCCTACACCAGACGCCATTCGGACATCCTGGTATGCCTGGAGATAACTAAAAAAACATCAGTCATACAAACTCGTGATATTCGGTGGAGGAAAAAACACCAACTATCTGGACAATGCATCTTGGCCAACTGTAGTTCCTTGAGGTTCGTTGGTTATTCCAAACATAACAACAACGTCACGATACTCAGGCTGGGAGATGAATTCGGCAATTATCCGAATATAATCCAAGGATCGCTGCGCATTTGCAAATCCCATTGGTCCATTAAGTACATTGATAGAGCCGAGCTTTCCAGAGTGGTTCCAGCCATTCTGACTGCCAGGGAGGGCGTGGAAGTCGAGGTTAATGCGAAGGCCGTATTTACGAGCCCACTGAATCGCCTTGAGGAAGTATCTTTGATCTGTCAGCCCAAGAGAAGCATACTTCTTTATGAAACTTACTGCCAAGAGGTTTTGGCGAGGAAAGGTTCGCCAGCACGAGTCTCAATGGCCCAATATGCAAGAGGAATTCTCACAAAATTGAGCCCAGCACCTGCGATTTCCGCAAAATCTTGCTCTGTCTGTCAAGAGAGTAAGAGACGGCAAAACACCCAATCTGCAAGATCTCCCACAATGAACGACTGATAATGAGCCTCTAACTGACCAAGACCACCGCTGGCAGTGTCGGCTGCCATGGCTTCACTCAAGGTCCATTCGTCAACGGCCGGAGATGACACACCCTGATACTTTTCAAAGAGGGCAGGAGAACTGTGCCAACGACGTTAACTCAGCAAGGGTAAATTGCATGCAAAGGGACACTTGCATAAACTGCGGACAAGAGGTTAGCTAAAACCGCGCCGCTGATACCGAAAACTCACTGGTTCCGTGACTAGCCAACCGCCGAGGTTGACGCTGTAGTGGCAGACAGGCGTCAGGCGGGGAAAGTGAAACGTCGTCGAAAAAGACAAACCCGAAAATCTTATCGGTACCAAAATTAAATGTTTGATTAAGAGGGGGTGTCCAGGAATTCGGTTGGGCGTTGTTGTTAAACGGGTCATTTGGATCCCAGTACCATTTACCGCCGAACTGATTGATGTAGGTGAAGGTGGTCCCATTTCCAGTAGTGATGGTGCTACCATTTCCTCCCGTGACTATAGCATTAGTGCCACTGCCACCGCCACTGCCACTGCCTGATGTTGTACCCGCGGAACTGGGTGCGGCGTCGTTGTTCGACTTTGGCTTGATAACCAAGAAGTACACAGGGAGGAGAACTGCAAGGACGACGACAAATACTGCAGCGATGGATACGAACATGATGATACCACGCTTTGACTTGGTACGGGGTGAGGAATAAGCAGTCCGTTTCTCCTCGAGATAACGAGGGGGGCCGGAGGGATCCGGCGTGCCAGAGGTCGGGTCATCCTGGTACCCGACGTGCTCCGCACCTGCATAATCGGGTTGAAGCGCGTAAACAGAGGAGTTCGGGGCTGAGGGTACGCTGTGGAAGGTGTTGTGCGACGCGAATGAATCGCGGTAGTTGCTGTCACCGTCGAAATAGCGGGAAGCGGGGAGAAACCGCGGGCGTATTGGATCCTCGGACATAGCTTCCGGAAAGGTAGTGAGTTCAACAGGGTGCGTTTCAAAGCTTGACGAGCGAGGAGAGGGGGGATCGTGATGGACGGTGTCTCTCGGGTCGTGTGTCAAGGGGTCGTAAGGAATGTTTGGTGAGTGTGCACCATTGACATGGCTCCGAGTCTGAAACATGATGCAGGGCTGAATCTGAAACTTGGCTGAATCACGAATATCAGTAAATGACGGTGGGCGTGTAAGGTGAGGAGAGCGGCCTCGTTTTGTTTTCAAGGGAATTATGCACACACGGATCAGGAGCGCCGAGGAACGGCCGTCCATCGCCGGATACCGCGGAGCTTGCCGGAGATTAATTTAAGTATTAATTGTGTACCTACCACGTGATCGCGGCGAGCACATGATCCCGACAGACGCGACGCGTTTACTCGATCTATCATGACCAGGACGTACTCTGCCCGTGCACTCAAACGGCCAACCCAAAACGAAAATGTCCCTCAGCCCAGGAAGCGTCTCGCACCCTCCAAACGCAAGCCAGGAGCACCGCGCACCAATCAGCAGTCCCTCACCCAGCTCCATTTTGCCCTCGACTCCTCCGTCCTCAGGACGTGCTCACTTTGCCATCTTTCCTACACAAAGGGTGCCCCTGACGACGAGGCGCTGCACCGCTCCCACTGTGGCCGAGTACAGAGGGGCATGGAGTGGGGGAAAGAAGAGGAACGCGAGGTTCTCAAAGCCTGCGTGGACGAAGTTGCCACCAGTGTCAAGCTCAGAGATGGCACAAAGGGCCGCATCATCTGCTTTCCCGCGACTATCGGTGGAAAAATCGGAACAAAGGTCCGCTCATAATAGCACACAGCTTCTCCATGTTGACGACATCCTAGCTCGCCCATCTGCTGGAAACCATCAATTTGGCTCTTGCGTCCCCACCCTTGACTGACTCCATCCTCAAGTCCTCCAAAGCATACCTCTTCCTGCACCCACCTACATCAAATTCTCACAGAGAAAAGATCGTGGGCTGTGTCATTGCTCAACGTATCTCGACTGCCATGGCAATCGCTACGTCGGAGGCCATAATCTCAGACGGCGCTCAGGACCGGCGTGGAAACTTTGATCTCTCACCCTCCAACACGCGGTCCCTCGTAGCCGTTGATACGAGTTCCGGTCTATTTTGTCACCCCTGCCCACTGCCCACTCCGCTTGGAATACCCCGACTATTTGTCCCTTCGGCGCATCGGCGCCAAGGCATCGCATCTCACTTACTATCTGCTGCTGCTGCTACTTTTATACATGGCTGTCCGCTGGACCCTACCAAAGGCCAAGTCGCCTTCACACAACCAACCGCCGGAGGCTGTGCCGTGATGGAAAAGTGGGGCAAAGGTTTTGTTCGCATCTACGAAGAATAGAGAGTGAATACGTCTAACAAATCCACGCGCGATTTAGTTGTACAAAATGCTTATTATACGGATGTGTGTTATGTTCATATGTTTAATCACGACAAGGTCATCCAGTGTTGGCTTCCTGTGCCAAACATCCGCACAGCCAAATTGATTAAGTTACGTCCAGCAAGGTGAATGCCGGCAGCGCCGGCCCCTTGTTCGTAATGCTGTCCTGCACTTTGTCTACGGATTCCCATGGTAGCTTAGGTACGACGAGACTTTGGTCGTGTTGTTGTACTCTTGCGATGTGAACACGAGGAATGGTAAACAACATGAACTCTCGATTCTCGGAGGCGCAACATGATCGTGGAACTACTTAACGATACTAGTACTATATCACAACCAACCTTGCAATGATTGATCAGGCAAATGCGAAGAA
>JBBPRH010000357.1:0-24002 GCA_038092915.1 Boletus pseudopeckii
AGAAGGCAAGTTCCTGACTCCAGATACTAGTAGTCTATATTCATCTTGACTAACAGGCAAATAGTTCAATGAAAAATTACCACAATAGAGGCTGGAAATACTTGGAGCAAATGGACAATATTCTTTCCCATGGTGGTGCATTGGAGGGAGGATCTTATCGCAATACCATCGGCATACTTCCTGCCATGGAGGGACAACTGGTGACAGTGAATACAAGGGACATAGATGGTGCATCGACCACATCTACCTTTCCTACACAAAGCTCGGTCACTAGCAGCATCCCTCTCAGTACACCTGCCGACTCCGATGCCTCTATCGCCCTTATGAGTCCTGTTCCCATCCATATTGACTTGGATGCTGGCACTGGCCCTGTTCCCACTTCTACACCAGAAAGTAGCAAATGTCCTTTTTCATTGCTTTCTACCAACATCTCTGATCTGTCACTCCTTTTTTCACTAGCACAGTCATCTGGTATTCCATCTGCCTCATTCTGCGCCCCGACCCACAGCACCCAAGGTGTGAGCAAACACAGCTGAACAGCTGCAGCAAAAGTTGCTAAACAGTCAAACATTGTCGCCATTAACATGGTGAACAATTCCATTTGTACTCTCAATGATACAATTAGCACCAAGTTCCGCGACAAGCTGACTATTGTCAGCTCTGCTACAGATCAATTGTATCAACTTCCGGACCTTTCATCAACCCATATCATTGAGCTTGGGAAATACTTTGCACAAAATAAAAATAAGGCATCAGTTTTTCTTTCGCTCCAGCCCAAGGAATGTCTTGCATACATGCATAAATTATACAATCAGTTTTGTACTCTGAGTCCGCATCATATCGCTGGCCCAAGCTAGGCTGGACTGGGCACTTCCTCATAGTAGCTACAGTGGCTCAAAAAAGTGTCCCAATGTTTGGCTATCTTGCAAAGACTTGACATTTTCAAGAGAATCAAAAGGTGTTAGCCCTAATCCTTGCCCTGAAGATGAGCCCTTAGTCATGTGATTTGGTTGTCATGGTACTGAGATATGGCCATAATAAAGTGACATGTCATTGGGACACTTTTTTTTAGCAACATCTCTATTCTATAATTTAGTACCTTGTATGCCCTCCCTTTGCTTTCATCACTGCCTCTAGTCTTCTAGGCATACTCTCTATTAATCCTTGACATTCCTCAACCTCTATCTTTCCCCACTCCACTTCAATTCTCTCCCAAAGCTCCCAAACCCCCCTTGGTGGTGTTGTATAGCTGTTGAGCTTCTTTTTGAGGATTTGCCAGAGATGTTCAATGGGATTAAGGTCTGGAGATTGTGCTGGCCAGTCAAGAAGCTTGATCCCTTGAGATTCCAGCCACTCCTTGGCTCTTTTAGAGGTGTGCTTGGGGTCATTATCTTGTTGAAAGATAATGCTCTCCTCAGGAATTCCAGAATTTTCCATGGAAGGAAGCAGATTATCCTCCAAGATGGAGACATACTGCTCAGCATTAATCCTCCCTTCAACCTCTGCAAGAAACCCCACTCCATTCCAACTCATGCATCTCCAAACCATCAAGAAACCTCCTCCAAACTTTACTGTTCCCTGGACTTCCTTGTCTTGCAAAGGCTTTCCTGCCAATTTCCACACATACATCCTTCCATCTGACCAAATCCTGTTGATCTTGGTTTCATCTGACCAAATGACCCTAGTCCAGTCCTCCACAGTCCAGTGTTGGTGCTTGAGAGCAAAGGCTAGCCTATATTGCCTATGCTTCACAGACAAGAGTGGCTTCTTTTTCTTGACTACAGCCTTGAGAGATGCAGACTTGAGAACACTCCTAACAGTTTGAGCAGAGACAGGAGAGGAGAGAGCAGAATTGATGACATGGGTGGCCTGGACAGCATTTTCAACTTTGCCAGAGGTGATACTAGAGACAATTCTCCTTTTATCAGTAGGAGAAAGTTTGGAAGGACATCCTAATTTGATGTTTTCCTTGCCTGGATAGAACTCTTTGATGACCCTGGCCACAATAGACTTCCCCAGACCAGTTTGGGAGGATATTTGCCTAGTAGAAAGGCCAGATTCAGAGAGAAAAAGAATATTGGCTCTAGCAGAGGAGGAAATGGATTTCATGATGAAGTAGAGTTAGCTGGATGGTATCTCTGCTCTTTATATCATTTGGAATTATGTAAGTGACATAATCAGACAGGGTTGAAGCACAGCATCCATCAGAACCTTATGTTATTTACTAAATAATAGTTGATAATATGTATCAGGGTCAAATAAGTGTCCCAATGACATATCATTTTAAAATGGCTATATCTCAGTGCCATAACAACCAAATCACATGACTAAGGGCTCATCTTTAGGGCAAGGATTAGGGCTATCAATGACTCAGCAAGGGTTAGAGCTAACACCTTTTGGTTCTCCTGCAAATGTCAAGTCTTTGCAAAATAGCCAAACATTGGGACACTTTTTTGAGCCACTATATGTATGTGTGTCCATCATAGTGTTGTGCAATCAATGTTGTTGTGGTTTTTTGAAAGAGTCTCGACTAGAGATGAAGATGAATGAATCAAAGACTACTAGACCTGATATCTCAAGGGTTGACTCAAAGCCAATAACCGAGAGAGTGAAAGGCAATAGTCAAACTAGAGAATACATGATGCGCTACCAGCTACTTATATACTACCGGTCGCGGTGCACGGACCATGCTATGCTATGATGTCATAAGGTACTGGGTATGACATCACAGGAATGAGGGGAAACAGTGTCCAATGGAATAATACATACAAGTGGAATGATATGCGGTGTGTGATGTGCAAGGCAGCCGCATGAAATGGAAACTAGTCCAGAGCGCATAAGGTGCAGCTAGGGATCGTGATATATGAAATGTTAATAGATAGAAATGAAAAATGAAAGGAAATGAAAGAATGTGTGAGAGTGTGCGGCATATGAATCAGACCTTTAAATAGGGTTGTGGCGAGATCTGAGATATGGTGACCTTGTGAAAGGGCGATCTAGTGTCTGCCGGTGATATCCAATGTGGATTGGGGATCGAGTGAATCTGGACGAGAGTCCTGATCAGTACTTGTGATGTAAGCTGGATGTGATATCCAAGAGGCTATGTGTCAGGTGGATGACATGAGCTTTGATCATTTGAAGTGATCATGATTGTGAGCTTGTCGTGTGACGAAAGCGTGAGCTTGGATTCTTGAGGTGAATCATAAGCTTGGCGTGATGTCGGGAGGATGTAGCAGAGTGGCACAATGCAGCACACATGTGACTATGGGAGGAATGCAGTTTTGGATTGTGCTTAGGATCTGTGACTAAGCGGCGCAAGGCAGCTCGCTATTGCATCACGGGATGTGGCGTAGTTTAGAGGCTTGCGGGCCTGCACATGTTTAGAGTCGTGTGACAACTGGTCTTGTGGTCATGAGACCGGGGGACGTTAGCTAAGGGGGTAGCTAAGTCAGGGGTTTAGCTGTGAAGCTACTTGGTATTGTATGAATTTGGATACAATGTGTATAGTCGTAAGACTAGAGGATGCGAGTGTATGATAGTGTACGATATGGATGCGGTATTGTATGGTAACTAGTTAGGGTGTTCGTAAGGTAAGGCGAGGGTGGAGGTTGTGTGGAGTGTAGACATTGAAGTATCGTCTGGGGTTGTACGAGTGGTAGAGAGAGGAGTAGATAAATATCTGAAGAGATGATAAATAGGACTGAATATCGCAAAGTCGTTTCATTTTCACACATTGTGATATTTGTGACTACATTCCAACTGATAGTATGTACATGTCTATATCCTCCAAGTCATCCAAACAGCACTCACTCAAAGCAATCTGATATTCGTTCCACATTGCCTGGGCAATGTTGTCTTGTGCCTGTTTCGCAGTGATATTGTCTGATCCGGGTGGATTGTGAGCCATGCTGAAAAGTGGATATTGCATATCATGAGTGTTATGCTCATCATTCGAGTCAGAGTCCAATAAATCCAAGTCAGAATTACTGTCGTTGTTGTTATTGTTGGTAGTAGTGTGTGTGTGGAGAAAATTATGAAGTGCAGATAATGCTGCAGGTAATCTTGCTTGCACGTCGAGGGGAAATTTTGTTGGAAGCGAAAGAATGCGAAAACATCATTTGAGAATACCGAAGATACACTCAACAACATTCTGAGCTGATGTATGGCATAGATTGAACAATTCTTTGCAGTTTGCAGAACTGAAAGAGTGATTAGAATAAGTAATAAAAATAAAATTAAACTTACCACACACCAGCATGGCCCCATTCTGCAAGATGGTATCGCACACCGTGATACGGCACAAGTAAATGGTTTTGGAGTGGATATCCTCCATCTGCAAGAAGGTACTTTCCAGGTGGGATCTGTAGATCTGTGCTGAGGGTGTCATCAAAAATGCGCGCATCTGTTGCAGATCCCTCCCAACCTGTCAACGTATAGATGAACTTGAGATTAAAGTCGCAGATAAAAAGTCCATTTTGGCATCAAAATCCCTTGCGGTTGTGGTAAGCAGGACAAAGGTGGGAGGGTGGGGATACGGGTATGTATGTGACTGCCATTGATGGCACCGATCGCATTCACAAAGCATGGGAAAAAATTGGGGTTCTAATGAATCTTTGATGGAACATTTTCACCCGTCGGAGATGATATGTACTTCATGTAGAAAGGAGGACCAGCAAGTATATTGAGTGTTTTCTTGAAGTATCTATTAAGTTTTGTGATAAGCATGGATATTTAATTGATTGCCCATGACAAACCGAGAGATCGTATCATTTGACCACTGAAACCACTCTCCAACATGCCTCACAGTGAGGCCAGTAACAGACATACAGTATGATACAGGAATATTGCAATTTGTTCTTCAAGTGTGACCTTCTAAGTACTTTGATGGCCAAGCTCATGAAATTCAGTCACGAGGAAAAGGAAAACCTCCTTGGAAATCCCAAGCTCACACTTGATGCAATCCGGATGACCTGCGATAAGTTCCATTGTTGAGAATCATGGTATTCATCTTCAGACTTCTATTCCATAACCATGATTCTAGATCACGTCACATGATCTATTCTAGACCATGTCACATGACTTAACTGACATATGATATGAGACACACATGTGATAGGTGATGACGCTATTCATCTTACTCATATTTGATATGATTTATCATCTTATGATAGAGCTTGTTATGCTATTGGATAGCTGACTGATCATTACTGCAGATTACTCATATCTGCTTATCCTGCTTACTAATCAGCTTATTGATCATTCCATGACATTCTATGACATTCCATGGACTACCCTAATATAGGAGATATAGTACATACAGACAAACAGTCCTCTTACTATATATACCAGGGTCTTACACCCTCTACCTACAAGGTTCAAAGGCTCTAAGAACAGAGACATTCATCTCTTCTACCTGTTCACTCCACACCTCAACTTCTGTGTTAATCTCAAGAACATTCAGTAGTGAGTCTCACACTACATCTCTACTCCTCACATTGCCCTGCACACCCATTCGAGGTACCCTTGTACTTCAAAATCCATAACTGAAAGAGTCTCGACTAGAGACAGAGACGAAACCAAGCAAAGACTACTATCCTAATATCTCAAGGGTTGCCTTAGAGCCAATATCCGAGAGAGTGAAAGGCAATAATCAAACTAGGAAATCTACATGTTACGCTACTGGCTACTTATATACTACCGGTCGCGGTGCACGGACCGTGCTATGCTATGACGTCGTAGGGTATGGGGTATGACATCACAGGAACAAAGTGAAAGACTGTCCAATGGAATAATACATATGAGTGGAACAATATGTGGTGCGTGATGTGCAAGGCAGCCGCATGGATCAGAGACTAGTCCAGAGCGCATAAGGCGCGGCTAGGGATCGTGATATATGAATCGTTAATAAATAGAAATAGAAGACGAGAGGAGATGAAAGAATGCGCAAGAGCGCACGGCATATGAATCAAACCATAAATAGCTTGTGGTGAGATCTGAGATACGGGGACCTTGTGAAAGAGCGATCTAGTATCTGCTGGCAATATCCGATGTGGATCGGGGATCGAGTGAATCTGGACGAGAGTCCTGATCAGTATTTGTGACGTAAGCTGGATGTGATCTGAGAGGCTATGTGTCAGATGGATGACATGAGCTGTGATCATTTGAAGTGGTCATGATCGTGAGCATGTCGTATGACGAAAGCGTGGGCTTGGATTGCTTGAGGTGAATCATAAGCTTGGCGTGACGTCGGGAGAATGTAGCAGAGCGGCGCAATGCAGCACGCACGTGACTACAGGAGGAATGCAGTTTGAAATCGTGCTTAGGATCTGTGACTAAGCAGCGCGAAGCAGCTCGCTATGGCATCACGGGGTGTGGCATAGTTTAGAGGCTTGCGGGCCTGCACATGTTTAGAGTCGCGTGACGACTGGTCTTGTGGTCATGAGACCAAGAGACGTTAGCTAAGGGATAGCTAAGTCGGGGGTTTAGCCGTGAGGCTACTTGGTATCGTATAGGTTTGGATACGATGTGTATAGTCGTAAGACTAGGGGATACAAGTGTAAGGATGTTGTACGATATGGATGCGGTATCGTATGGTAACTAGTTGGGGTGTTCGTAAGGTAAAGGCGAGGATGGAGGTTGTGTGGAATGTAGACGTTGGAGTATCGTCTTAGGTTGTATGATTGGTAGTGAAAGGAGTAGATACAAAGGGTATGATACGAGCGGTGAAGCAAGTGATCGTTTCAATAACCCAAGCATGCCCGGATAGAATGGATGTGTGATATTTGATTGGTTCACATCAGGGAGCATTGGTAGAAAGAATCAGTTCGAGCAATGACACAAGAAGAATCTGAATTAGTTTCAGGATATGTAGAATGACTTCATTTCAAGCCTTGTCTGAGTATGGTTCCATCTCTGTGGTAGGAGATAGGCAGCGCTAGTAGTACAGCAAAATTCAGTCGCCGACGATTCGGCCGGCTTGACAGCCGAGCTCTTTGCCACAGACAGCGCCGACTCGGCTACTTTGTGAGTAGCAGCATCCGTCCTGGTCCTAATGTCGGCTTACGGTGCAGAAAAAGCACGAATAAGGTTAGGTAAGTGCGGTGTCATTTTCCTGATGATTTCCAGATGCGTTCCCATTGGGTGGACACTCCTCGGTCGTTTCAGAAGCGGTAAAACCGTTGACTGACTCCCCCCCGTCGTCTTGTCCACTCTCCTGATGATCGTGGAAACTTGTCATAAATGCAAGACCCATCAACCAATGTTCGCATCCGATGCCATATCCCACTACAGTCACCATGTGTGACGCTAGATCTGCACATTTAATCCACCGCGTTTTTTTGACCTGTGTGCTGCACTTTTTATTCCCACTGCGTTTTTAGACCTGCCGTGGTTTTTTTTTTGACCTGTGCAGCACGCATGCACCTTTTATCCCCGCCGCGTTTGTTGACCTCCTGCGCTGCACACTTGGTGTTCTACCACTTAATTCCAGCGTGTTCATAATACCACATTAGTATATGATTCATAATTATTTACAAGTATCTATCTGTGGCTCCATGGTATATAGGATGATTGTTTCCATGATATATTGTACTCGCTCGGTGCCTCTAAACTCGCAGGAGAGGTTGGATTGGATTTCCTCCTTGTACGGCACTGGATCCCTTTTCTTCTTCGATTCGGACTTGCGGGTCCGAGGAGTATTATCGGGTGTGGAAGGCAGATGACGGACATTGAGAGTAAAGCTGTGGGTGAGAAATGCTGCCCGAGCTGGTTCGGCAAGCCTCTTGCCCGAGGTCATCATTACAGGATACGGATAAGGCACCACCCTCTGCAGGATGTACCGCAGCGGAGAAGGCAGGGCGATGGGGACGTTTGTTGGCATTCGAAGGAACACCAAAACCCTGCAATCCTGGCTTGTTGAAGTGAGACAACAAAGGGCCGCTTCCCATGCGCTGGAGTGTGTGCTAGGACAGTGACGAAGGAGGAGAGGAGGGATCATCTTGTTCAGCACAAGTGACAGCCTCGGGCGATAAGGAGCGTATCTTCGTTGGTTGACCAGCGCCAGCGCCGAGCAGGGCTCACGTCCATTACATCCTCCGAAGGAAAAGTAATGGCCTCAGCAGGCTGGTAAGAGATGTTAGTTGAAGGCCTCGACTAGTAGTACGAGTGGGAATGGATGAACTCTTACGGGAGGAAATAGATTTTCCTCTGACGTTTGTGTGCATTCCAATGGTTTAGCAGAAAACCACTCGACAGGTAAGGCGCCACGTTGAGCAGGCTCCTACGCACCCGATGTGTCGAGAGAGAGAGGCTACATCACATTAGGATGCTACTAGTGTACGGGTACTACCGAACTTCAAACCCCGCTACAACTTTGAATTTTCGGTAGTACCCGTACACTAAGTATCCTAATGCCCTCAGATGTAGCCTCTCTCTCTCGAAACAGCGGGTGCGTAGTAGGAGCCTGGCATCTAAGTGGGTACGGGAGGTCAAAGATGCAGCGGGGATAAAATTTAGGTGCACAGCGCGCAGGTTCCAAAAAAACCGCGGCAGGTCAAAAAACGCGGTGGGAATAAAAAGTGCGGCGCACAGGTCAAAAAAACGCGGTGGATTAAATGTGCAGATCTAGCGTCATACATTCTCGGCTGGAGGTGGTGGTCGCGAATTCCCTTCCAGTCTTTCCTCCGGCAAATAATTTGGTGTCGGTGAAATAAGACCAGCCAGTATCTTGACGGACGCTGATAGACGTATCCATCTTCATAGCGGTTGAGTAAGAGACCAAATTCTCTGACGAGACCCAACGTTCGAGATTCCCTATTGAAACGCTCAACGCTTCCAGCAATACCACTGATGTTGACTCACCTCTAACCAAGGAATTGTGCCATCTTCACAAAATACGCACAACGACCACCATCCAAAGCAACCCCGAGATTCCACTTCCTTAGGACCCCAACGGCTGCTACAAAATATGGAAGAAATATTTCAATCAACCATGTAGTCTTGTCTTCACGACCGACATGGATGAACCCCTTGAAGATCGCCTTGAACTGCGCCTTTGCTTCTTCTTCGTCGGGCTTCGCCAGAAATCGCGCAGCGAGCCACCCGGCGACACACATGTGGAGAACAAACATTGGTAAGAACACAATCGCACTTGGGTGTAGGAATGTGTTGCACAGTCGACAAAGCATAGTTAAAGACCACCGGAATGGTTGTGCTCGATGGAGAAGTGATCGCCCCAGGCAAAGGATAAAGGTAGTCCAGAGTTGCATGGGACATCTTAGCATAGAGTAACAATCCGAGATATTTGACGAGCCAATTTTTCATGCTGTGAATTTCTTGACTCTCGTCTGAGAGAAGCTCGACGAGGCTGGAGACATGACGTCAAGCATATACCGAACCGAAAGCTGCAGAGCCCACGTCTGTGATACTCCTACATGTCTGCTGAGACAGAGGTCTCCCCTCCACGCCAGTTCTGTTTCTAGCTTTGCGCTATTGTCCCAGTTGAAGCAATCAAGGGACTCGCTTTGGCTCATCCTATGAGAAATCATACCAATCCGGTGCATTGATTGTCATTTCCTTGGACCGTTGGTAGCGATTTCCTTTACAGCTGTACACACTGGCACGCTGTTGTCATCTTTCAATTTGAGCTCAGCAAGGCAACTATTGACGTGTATCGGTTTTCCATATCTTTTCGCTCGGAATCCACTGCAATTGGTGTCAACGTCAGCGAAACGAGAGGCGGCTCACCGTACAAGGACTGGGAACGGCACGAACATAAGATGTGCTCAACCTCTGGATGAAGACCTCAAAGACATACCCAGCTCTGGTACCTGGATTTATCGGTGTAGACGATCGCAGCTGGAGCGAACATCAAATCCCATCCGATGGCAGGTTCCGTATAACTTGTCCCCTCTGGGAACATCCTGACCACTTCACCCTTTGCCGATGCCACAGGTGTGTCCGAACAACCCTGTTTGAGATGTCGTCAAAGATCCCGAGCCCAAAGATCCACTGTGGCTCCCAGACGACAAGCTCTGGAGAAAGGGTTCTTGAACAACGTGAACTTCGCCCAGTAGCATACCCGTTGTCGGTATGGAATGATTACCGCTTCTGCAAAGGGAAGTGGTTGCGTGAGTGCGTCCACGACCTGGCAGAAGGCAGAAACTCACAAAGAGCCGCGGTACCTATTATTTCGTTGTGATGTGTTGCGGTTCTGATCATGAACGCGTCGAACAGGGACCGTGTCTGATAGGGGCCGATGAAAACCTACAAGATGACTCGGCTACATTCTGTCTTGTCCTGTGACTTTGAAGTAAAAACTCGCCATTGTCCAGTCGGACGTCTCACGCAAAAAGTTATACGCCAGCGTGAGTTGGGAAAGAGGGCGCGGCGCAGTAGCGGGTCATCAATTGGGGAGCCAGGCCCAACTCCCTGCAAGAATCACGAAGATTGCAGCTCTATGTGCTCTCACTCCCATCGTTGATTTGGAACAGGAAAGACGAACGACCGCGGGGCAGGTGTCTCAAACAACACCTGATGCGCGTCGATCAGCGACATTGATTACGACAGAGTACATGCAACGACATGCGAGAAAACACTTTTTATCATGGCATTCACATGCGAGTAGACATGACCACACGACATCACAGACGACGACCACGGCGACCACCCTATCAAAACCACGATCAGCAAACATGAGGACAACTTTCGTGTGGAACGTTACCTTTCTCCTCGTGCAGTCGGTGGGGATCGGCGTCACATCCTCGATTCTGCCGATACGCATACCCGAACGGGCGAGCGCACGGAGCGCACTCTGTGCACCGGGGCCAGGCGTTTTTGTGCCGGTACCACCCGTGGCCCGAAGTTTGATGTGAAGTGCAGTGATGCCGACTTCACGGCAACGTGCTGCGACGTCTTGAGCAGCCAGCATGGCAGCGTACGGCGACGACTCGTCACGGTCGGCCTTGACCTTCATTCCACCTTTTGAAACGGTTCAGACTATGGTTTATTCGATGCGCTGGTGATACCACGTACCAGTAATACGGGAGATGGTTTCCCTACCCGACAGATCAGTGACATGGACGAAGGTGTCGTTGAACGAGGCATAGATGTGGGCAACACCGAAAACGAGCTCTCCCTCAGCGACCTGAGGACCAAGCGAGACAGCGGTTTCTTCCTTGGCGACCTTCTTCTTTGGAGCCTGTAAACATCCACCCGTCAGCGTCGTCATCCATCAAGAGATCTCCACCAGATCGACTGGACACCCAAACAGCTGTATGTATCGATGCGTCCCACAATCCACGGTGTTGAACACGTACCATTTTAACGAGGCTTGAGGCGTACAAACGTTGACTGGCACTGAATATAGACGGCTTCACTCAAACTTTCGACGTGAGGAAGCGATGCCAAATAAATACAAACATATGAAACCTAATACGGTCCGCACGGGCCGATGTAAAAGAAAAATACCAGCGGTAGGAACTTCGCTTCCCTACGAATTAATTTTAATTGATCCTTCTTATTCTTGTTGTACCTACACCTATGAAATCAACTGCCCCCTATTCAGCTTTTCTTAGATGCAGGCTGCTCGCACATTCAAAGGTACGTGCCTCCAATATCACTGTGTCAGAAGCTCCACACCTCACAATTCACAAATCCACACTTTATATGTAGTGCAGTCACCATGTCCAAACAGCCCCTCATTGCATCCTAACCAGTTGCTCCGAAGTCTCCCAAATTAGGACTCTGGAGTCCGGAGAGAATACAAGACAGCGAAGGATAATTTGTACCAAGCCATCCTATCCTCAGTACTGGAGATTTTTTCATCCAGGTTGCATCCCATGGACCAGTTAAGGCGGCCCCGGATACTCATAATAATCTCCATAATCACCTACAGGGAAAAAATCAAGCTACCCCACTTCTCGCCTCCCAGTGACCTTGTGTGAACGAGGTAATCATGTGACCATGGACGGCTAGTATGATTATCGCGGGCGGCCCCCGGGGGCCGAGGCGCTGATACGAATCTGCCCGCTTTGCCACTACTCCAGAGCGATCCTATCTCTATACCAGACCGCACCCATATCTCTTCATCATGTCGACCGCCCAGTGTTCTGCCATCACCAATGCCTTGAGAGCCAAAGGTACGCGCGCCTCGCATCCCTTGGTACTCAACGCACGGATCCTGAATTCAATCTCTGATAGGGTACAGCAACGCCCAGCTCGCAGCCCAGGTCAACACGAGCACGCAGCATATCGATGACAGTACGTGGCCTCGTCGATGCAGATCAACGATCGTCGACCCGTTTACCCCGTTTTTTATTTTTATTTTTTTAACTCTCGCCTCCAGTCCTGAGGGGCACAGTCAAGCCCACTCCGCAGGAATTCAACTCGATCGCTGCGGCGCTCAACCTCTCTAATCCCGTCAGTATCTAATCCAATCCCACCCCCTATGATCGTCCACTAATCATGAGATGGACTCTCTTTGTAGCCCGCTCACGCAGCCAAGGTCACCGCCTAGGGGGGTAGGGATGCCAACGCTCAACTCAACGTCGATGCTGTACAGTATTATGTATCATGACATTGAATGTATCCACATGTAACCGCGAACGTCGAACTATGTTGCATCCATCGTCCATAGGGAATACTGCGGGTTACCCTATCGGTTATCGGTTTATCCTTTATTTTGATCAGCTATGCCCGAATGGTTACTTAAATAGGCACGACCCTGTAAACCCTGGGCCAGTCTACTTCTAGTCTCCGCGGTCGTCCGGCGAGCAAAGACGCCACGAACGTAGTAGATTACAGCTACTTTGCATGTAAAGCAAGCGAGTCCACCAGTCATCGATAGCCGCATCAACGTCCTTTGACACCGCACCCCCCACGCGCCTTCAACACAGCCCAAACGTCACCCGAACAGACCTGACTTCACGCCAAGTCCCCCCAACGATCACACGAGTATGATCCAAGAAGCAGGAAGCCTAGCACAAAAGTGGTTCGGCGACCCTACCGACACGCTGCATCGACGAGGCAAGGGCTCCGTCGGAGGGAGGGAGGTCCAATTGCGAACACTCGCGGAAATTGACGCATGTACAATTGACACACGTCGCCGCCCGTCATCTCCGCACCGTTGGATATCGAATCATATGCCCATCGCTTGTATTTTATGCGCGACAACCCGATCATAGAGACATGCATAGGTTAGTAGACTCATAATGACGGTCGCAAAGAGAAGAAGAAACAAGGGTATTGTCAGAAATGGAATACCCCGTTACAGGGCAGTCGTAACGCGCCCGAACCTGAGGCCTGAGCCTGAGGACATGTAGCACCCATACATCCCGAGTGCCTTGCAAACTGAGCAAGATTCTCACAGTGACATCCCGACCTCGCACTAGTGCTGTAGCCGCGATCAACCAGTCGACCTCCGCTATGAACACAGTAAATAATACGGACCGTCATCTGCTTATCACCACTTATAGTCAGGGATGTATACTGAACTTGGATATAGGACGATAGATAGCCGATAGAAGACGTTACGTCAAAATTTCACCCTAGCGGTCGTCCTGGAGCCTCGAGGCAGGGCTACGCCTCGCTGTCAGGGGCCCGAGACACACGATAGATAGGATGACCGTATCGATTTCGGACAAAATCTTGAGGTGGAAGGAACGGTTCGACTGGACACATTGCACATGTCCATGCTCGATAGAATGGTACTCCACAGGCTCCAATCACGAAGCGATCGATCAGCCTGTGGCCCATCAGGAAACCCTCCATGAAGGCACCCCTCCAATCCACCGCCAATGGAGGGAGGTCGACCCACATCCACCCGACCAAGGGAGGCCAACCTGGAGGGCTGTCAGTTTCTAATCACCACTGCCGTAAGTATCCGTCATGGCGCGTCAAAAACACGTGTGGTCAACGTTGCGCGATGGCAGTCTCGGAGTTCCTCCATCCCTTCCACCGCGGTTTCGCATGCAGAGCACCAAAAAGCCACAACGTGGCTCGCGTATACACTACACAAGGTCTTATCTCGTCCAACCTGTCCAGCCACGTTCAATTATCTCTAGCCAATGTACGTGACCACGTTATGAAAATTCGAATTCATACCTTCCACGTTCCAAGTTCTCATTCCTGAAGGGTCCTGAACCTGAAACGATGGGACCGTTCTCACTCGAGACGATTGACACGGTCGCCATCACTTGTCTTTCCATTCTAGCATGCTATGACGAGAATAGATGATTCGGCGCGCGATGCTTGTGCGGTTCCGCACGGATGATTGGAATATGCGCCATCTTGGCTGGGACTACCATGCTGTGCGTATGACTACTTTGCCGCGAGCACCATCTTGTCATGATTCAGGGGCTCCATGCTGTATTAAGGATGTCATATGGACAGGACAGGAAGATCAGGCCGCGTAAGAATGATGCTATGGGCATACGGGCTCACTCACCGAAAACCCAATGTCCAAATTTCCACCGATGATCCGCCCAATGTACCGAATTTACGAAACCCGGACAATGACACAAAATGGAAGCAAAAGATCATCAATGTCATTCGTCTATTGTTCGTAACTAAATTCATGTACCAAAGTCGTTAATATCCGGAGAATGCAGAAATCTACAAATCTGCAAACCAGGCCAGCGTGAATGGGAATGCAACGAGACAAGAAAGTAGAGGAAATGCAATGCTACAGGAATATTGGACTGCTGGACCAACAGCGCTGGAAAACGCTCTCCTTGGCGGTGTGAAGGACAAAGGTGATAAGTAACAGAAAACGGGAACGAGATGTGGCTGAGAAATCCATCCGACAGCCCAGACGAGAAGTGAAGGAGATAATATACGATACAGTTGAAAAAGTGGATTAACGCAAGGAGGAGCAGAAACAAAAAAGATGAGACTCAGCATCAGAGATGAGGGGGACGAGGATCAGCGAGATGAGGAACTAGAGAAATGAAAGAGACCAGATACTAGAGAGAAACAGTAGGCGGATCAAGACGAGACTGAAGATAGTAATAAGAGAGATATTAGGATAGTAGTCCGGAGACTGCTGGACTGAAATCCGAAGAGAAACCAAAAAGTCTATGTGGAGATGCGGTGGTATCAAGCAGCGTTGGAACCTGATGAACGGGAGCGGGTAGCGGGTGTTGCGTATGGATAATTGATCGTTTTACCGCTGGGGGGACTGTACGCAACATCAGGGTTAGGCATCCAACGTTCGTGGATCACTTCTCTATCTGATTCATCAGAATAGGAGCGGTGAATTTTGTGGGGAGAGGTAGTGGAGATGGACATAGTTCGAGATTTGGGAGGTGGCACTGGAGAGGTAGGGCGGAGGCTAGAGGAGCGGAGGGGTGTCTCGTGACGGAAAGCAGGAGTCATCGTTCGTGCAGGTGTGACAGGTCTGGAGCCAGGAGAAACCGAGATGCTGCGCATGTGGTGGGAAGTAAAGCGGGACACTGGCGTAGGAGTGGAAGGAGGCATAGGAGGCATAGGGGGAGCAACACCGTATACTGATGCACCAGGCGAAGAAACAGACTGACGACGAGCCTCACTGACCATGCTAGGGGCGGCAGAAGAGGAACGAGTAGGTGAAATGGAGCGGGTGGCGGATTTGAGCGCCATGCGACTAATCTCTGCGCGCAGAGATTGAGATTCTTGTACTTTTTGGGTATAAAGGGTTTGCTGTGCGAGTCAAAGTCAGGAAAAAAAAAATTACCCGATGTATAGAGAGAGCTATTTACCTGTCTATAGGAAAAATGAGGCTTTGAGATGAAACAATGGGAAGTGGAACGTACTGTTTAAGCTCAGCTTCCAACTTTGTCATGGTTAGTTCCATGTCGTCCAGCTTCCCTTTGAGAGTGGCCTCGACGGATCTGGCCATTTTCGTTACTTCGGAATGAGCGAAGTGGTTCACAAGAATAGCTCTGAGCAGCGCAGCACTCAAAGCGAGAGAAGAAACCTAAGAAGCGAGTCAGTTTTTTTTTTTTTTTTCCGCAGCTGGGTAGAGGGGACGGGTTCCGACGGACCTGGTCATCTTGTTGTTTTTCGTCATGCGTCAACCACTCTTGGAGTTCTTTGTGGAGAGTGGAGACCTCTTCGACTGAACATTTTTTTGCGGCCACGGCGGCGACCTTGTCCTCGAGACGACGAGCCTCGGCACGAGTGCGCGAGAAACCGGACTCGACGATCGGGAAACGAGGTGGCTGGTGAAATGAAGCATCTAGGGCCTCTTGCATGCCACCCCGCCGCCTTGGGGTGGCATATCCGCTTGCAGAGAAGTCAATACGGATAAGACGGACATCGTCACTGGTGAATTGTTCGCGGCAGAAAGGACAGACGGGCTTGAGGCGGGGAAGCGTCTTTTCTACGATCTTGTGGCAGCAAGTGGAACATAGGACATGGCCTGGGATGTGGGATGGGGGATCGGAAAATTTTCACGGCGAGGGGGAATATGATCTTACCGCAAGGGATTGAATGGGGGATGCAATGCGGGCCGAACTCTTCTGCGCACACGTCGCAGACCGAACCAGGACTGAGCGTCAGCATGAGGGTCAAGCCGTTAAAACCCTTGCCAGGTTTGCTAGAAGGAAATCTTTGACAAGGGGTTTGGCTTGACGAGATGGTGGAGGATAAATAGCATGAGACGGAAAATTCAGAGTGGCGGGCTTGCCAAACTTTAATCAAAGTTGGGCTGACCAAACAAATGGCACTGCTCTAACTCCGAGCGATTCATAATATCCTCGTTCGTATCACAAATTCCGGTTCCATCCCTTTTTTTTTTCCCTCCTCGTGCAGTGTGGCATGTTCGAGATCTATCTGTAAAGTTCGAGAGATTTTACTACTTTCCTTTTATTTTACTCGGTTTTTCTGCTCTTTTTATTTTTCTTTCTGGTTCTATTTTAGGGTTAGGGCGTAGGGTGACTCGTAGACACCGCGCACAGCCCGCAGCGCGTGCCGCGTGTTTTCTCTTGCGCACTCTTTTATCCGTTTCCAGCACCGCCTGCGCCTCGTCTACCCACGCGTACAGTGCCCATCCTGGCCGCATCGCGATGGCATTAATGTCGATTATCTGTTCTCGACTCGAGACCATCTGTCTCGTTATCTTGCGTATTATTACGAAGAAGAACTCAATGGGAGTCTCCCTTCTCCCTTTTTTTCGATTCATTTCGCTACACGCATCTCTGCTTTCTAGAATAAAGACAATCCGTTATCGATAATCCGATGGGTGGTGTGGACGAGCTGGATGTTGCCGTGCCGAGGTACACGTTGGACGTGGACCCGTTCCACTAGATCTCCCCCATTGATGGCGTGTCCAATGGGCTCTACACGGACCTACTGGCCGGCCTCTTCCGTTCTTTCGGGACACTCGGGACGCTTTAAGAACTCGTGCCAACCTCGAGCCGTGCCTGGCACCTCACAATGTTTTCCTCGTAGGCCCTCGTACAAGTTAGCGTTGGGTTCGTCGCCGCGTATCTGTTTCATATCGATGTACCCGATAACGCGCGTTCGCCTCGCGGTGTCGACGATCTACTACTGTCTACGTTATTTCTCGTGAGGATCGTCCATCCTTGGTCAGGCTTACGAGACATATGCCGTCTCGCTCCAACACGCACTCCTCGCAGCACCTTTTTTTTTATCACATATTCTCCCATAGATAAAGGCGATAGAATCACGGATGGATTCCAGGCTGCCTTCGTCTTCTCAGACCAAATTTGACCCCCTGAGGGCCTTTTGCCATACACGAGGCTCGTGAGATGTGGCTCACTGAGGACATGAACAAACACTTCCCCGCAACATGTTGTTTTCATTTACGGGCAACACACCATATCATCTGATGGACCCCGTTATTCTGGTCGTTTCGGTATAGTACACACACATGGATGGATATCACTCAACACCCAATCCCTATTCCATCGGAAAACACACCGATTCGAGAACATGAACTAGAAGTGGCGTGATGAACCCACCTGATAAGCTGGGCATCTGATTGCATCGAAGCCAGTAGCACTATGCGCTCCGGACGATGTTCTCGATCTCGAGTTGGACACGAACGCATGCAGCTTTACCTTCAGGGGTCTGACCTCCCAGGAGGGTGTCACTTTTACCCCCAATACCTACTGTGGCAGCCTCATGCAGGAGCTCGAGGAGCTTGACCCACTGCTTCCCCCATATATACTTCGCCTCCATTCCACCCACATCGAGTGCAGCTGTGCGGTTCGATTAGCCATGACCACGGCGCTCTCCAAATGTACATACCATATAAGAGTTGCGCGGCGACCGCGGTGGAGAGCAACCGCTCATCGTTCATCATCCTAGTGAAATATGTCCAATACCTCGGTAATCGAAACATGTTGTCAAGTGGTTTTGCGACAGGGGCGGCCATGACGAGGAAATACACGCGCATCATCCCAGCAACGCGTGTCACATAATCTCCCATCGACTCTTGCTCGCTGCTGCTCACGCGGTAACCCATGGCTTTCGTGCGCGTTGCATCCGTCCATGCAGTACCATCAACGTCGGGTGACGGAATGACACTAGGCACCGGCCATCCGCCGGATCGCTGCACAAGCTTCGCGAAAAAGACGTCGGTGAAGGCGGGCAGCCTCTCTAAAAGGTTCGCGGTGACGAGCGCCAGAGGGATGGCGCTCTTCTTCTCTGCCGTCACTTCCGTCTCCGCTTGCAGCAATATTGCCTTTGCCAAAGAGGAAAGTATGGCCAGGTACAGAGCTTCCGAGAAACCTTGCTGTGGATGGACTAGCTCAAGAATTTGGCTGGTCTAGTGAAAAGTTGGTTAGCGGCAGCGTACAATGAAAGAATTTTCTCACTATCCGCGTGATAGTGGCCGGGTCCTGTGTTAGTTGGCCTATCTTTGGGGTGATTTGTCTTCGAATAGCACTCCATTGTTGCTTCAACGCCTTGTCACCCTTGATGGTCTTCATTGGACCAGCTTTAAGGTTCTACGCCATTGCCCCTTAGATCCCGCAGCAGTATCCGTCCAGACTGCTTACCTTGAGAGTCTGTCGGGCACGAGCCCAGTCTTCCTCGGGTAGGGTCATGCCGATGGCATTTCTCCTCCTTTCTGCCGCTGCGTGCGATGCACGTTTTTCCCGTTCGGCCTCGTCCCTAGCTCGTTGTGCTGCTTCTTCCGCCTCTTTCTGCCTCTGTCTCTGTTCTTCTTCCTGCCGCTTCTTTTCCTCCTCGGCCAGTCGCTTCTCCTCCTCTACTTTCCTCTGACGCTCTTCCTCCTCTTGTTTCTTCCTCTCTGCTTCCAACTTCTTCCGGTGATTTTCCTCCTCCAATCGTATGACTCGTTCTATGCGTTCCTGTTGTGCCCTGTCCTGCTCGCTCCACTGTATCCTGAGTTGATTGAGTTCTGACTGCTGCTTCAATTTGAGTTCCGACAAGAGCTGCTGCACTTCTGCTATCTGTTGATCGTGTGTCGCAGCAAGCATCTGCAAATCTTGATCCCTCCTCTTCCCACACTGTCCGTGCGTTTCGAGGAGGATTTCTGCTTGTTCTTTACGCGCCGTGCGCTGGCAAGGTCGCATTATGAGTCGTGGAATTCTAGCAAGAGCGAAGGCATCATTTGGAGACACGCACCAATGCGTCTTTGCGCGCCTGTTTCTCCCATTCTTCGTAAGGGTCGTGATGTCGGGTCCGAAGGCGTATGGCAGCCACCATTTCCTCGACGTGTCGCCGTTCCGCTGGGCTACGCGGTTCTCGTTTCGGACTAAAGCGTTATGTGCACGTGGCATCCAAAAGTGAGGGGGGCGCGCATGAGAGATACGATGCTGGCGTAACAACGAAAGCGACTCACGAAGAGGACACGACAGGTGGCTCTCCATCCGAATCGAAGCAGACGGAGTCGAGGAGAGAAGAAGGTGAGCTTGGAGTATGGTCGACATCGCTGACGGGTTCTTCAGGTTCGCTCTCAGAGTCTGAGGGGAGACCAAAGCCAGACGTTCGCCGGGGATAGCTGGGAGGTCGTGAGCGGTGATATATTTGGAGGCAGCGACGCGGCGAGGATGGTCACCTACCGCACTGGAGATGGGGATGGGGATCTTGGTAGACCGTAGCGCATTGCAGTGTGATCGCTCAGTACTAGTCTGGATCTGAAACTTGAAGTGCAGTACAAGAATTTGGTACTTACTTGGGACCAAAAGTTACTGTATTTGGTATCTTTTTGCGTATTTTTCTGGGTAAGTAGTTCAAATATAGGTATAATTTACTTCATGGTACTCCTAGGCATCATTACGAGAAGCTTCCACTGGCTACGCACAGAAGCCACACAGCAAGA
This sequence comes from Boletus pseudopeckii, assembly GCA_038092915.1. Lineage (NCBI taxonomy): Eukaryota > Fungi > Basidiomycota > Agaricomycetes > Boletales > Boletaceae > Boletus > Boletus pseudopeckii. Next base: position 20,291 of record JBBPRH010000357.1, read on the forward strand.
CACCACAGGGTGCAGGCTTTGACAACAAGAATTCGGCTTGAATGACGAGCAAGCTGTTTGAAGAGTAAGGTCTCCTCAAAACTCTTTCGCACACTCGATCTGACATGTGCAACGCTACCTTTTCTATTTCATTCAATCCCTACAACATTCAGTTTGTATTTTTTGAACCACTCTCACCGCATTTGTCCTACCTCTTACCGTCGCCAATTTTGTTACGAGCGATTGATCTTGGTTAAGCCGGCAACAGCCACATCTAGAGGATCACTCTCCGTGAGGCAATGCAACCTAAGCTTGGATTGCTCTCACGTCCACGGATCATCCAACTTGCATTGTTCGAATCATACCGGAACTCAAGCAGCCACTGCACTGTCATCGCACTCAGTACATGGGCCATCATTCACGAACTTATGGGTGCCGAGGGTAACACAGCACTGGCCACCGAAGCCGCCGAGAAGCTTGCATCAGCTGCCTGTAAGCGGTCGGGCCTCGTTTCTCGAACTCTCCCAAAAGCCTTCCCAGCTTGAACTTGGAGCACTCGAACAAGATTTAGAGGAGTCCGTGGCAATTCTCGAGGATAAAAAGCGCATCTTCGACATGCCGCCATCCATCAACGAGCTCCTGGATCTCAGAAAATCTTGAGGCCGAGGCCGAGATCTTTGAGGATGATGGTGCAATCATCGCAGAAGTTCGTCGACGAGAGGCGGCTCGGGATGGAGAAACTATCGAGTTGGACTTGGATAACGACGACGATCGTGATGATGTGCTAGCTATGGTGACTTCCGAGCTGATTACACTGGCCGAGAAATTCGAGGCTGGATATATGTCATGAGTTGGCGTGGATTCTCTGCCTGACTTTCATCGTCATCTTCGTGCATCTCGGGCTGAGCTTCGTCGTGACCAGATGAACAACACGAAACAGACGAAATTGTCTCATGGTTTTGTGAAATTGGTATAGCTCTTTCTCAGCGGTACGCCATTTCTTAATTAGCTTTCACTCCTATCCTCGCAGGAAACACGACAACTTTAATAAAGGTTTGCGCCTGGCAAGCATCACAATATTCATGCAATGATTTCCTCTCGTTGCGAACATGTAACGACCATTCACGATGGTCACCTTATGATTCTCGCTGGCGGTCATACCCTCTCTTTTGCATCTTATTTGTTTACTTAATACCGATGACAAGACCTTGGCATACCTCAACCAATATACGACGGGCGGCAACCCGTCACGCGTCATGGATCATGGATCATATCATTTCTCACCCGACAAACGAGAGTGTATTGAAGTATGCGTCTTTTTTGTTTCCCACCCGTGATTCGGTCCGAGCGGAATTTTCGTCTCGCGGGACCAGCGAGAACACCCCAGACGGAGCCTATAGTCTTTTTGGACCCGAGGACACCATTAATCTTGTGGATACAATCAACTCCGAAGGGGAATGGTCCACTTTACTGCGCTGGTTTGTTCACAGACCAAGTTGCAGTCGCCAACGTACGCATATTTGTCAATCCATTGACCACTCCACAGTATGGTGCTGGTACGGCACGCGTCATCCCCACAGAGGGTGACTACTTGCATTTCGCCAATAACCTCGTCCCCACCAGTGTACCTAGGCTGCCTCGGAACCTGACTTACCAATACGGATGTGAATTCTTCATTCCCGACAAGGTCAGCTAGCCTTCGAGTGCAGGTGGTTCGACCCGGTACAAGGACTGGTGACTCGGCGATGTTGATGGAAACACTGGTGATTATGTCGTCCGTGGTGACAAACAACAGCCCTCGGCAGCGGACCTCGCCATATCCGTATTAGAGATAGCCGTCCTAGCAATCCGTTGAATCGCAATACGGGAGTGCAAGGCCCTCGGGGAGACGCGATCGCGATCTTCGAGAACGTGAACAACCAGCTCGTCCTACGCAACCACATAATACAGATCTGGATCAGATCCATGGGATGATGTCGGATGAGCAGGCAGGCTGACTGCTAGAGTTGCTGGCACGGCGAAGGTGTTCCAGAAAACAGAGTGCGATGCTAGCCTAGAGGAGGTTGCGGTGAACACCGTCGTTCCCGCTAGAACGGTCTTTGTTTGGTTGGACCGACACCAAGTCCCGAGTTAGATTGTTGTATACGATCCACTTGATCCACGAATTCATTCTATGCGACGAAAATGGTTCGATGCATCAGTATTTATCTGAAAACGGTTGAAGAGTTCTATCTGCTCGTCCTTGCTCAATCCCATTCGTCCCCTCCAATGCGATGGACAAATAGGCATCTCCCCGGTATGCATGGGCCTTATTGGTCGTGCTAATATAGCATCTATTATCTCTGACACATTCCTGGGCTCCACTTTGCCCAGCCTAGCCAGTCAGATTAACAAAAGAATGAAGATATATTTTGGAGCACCAACACACCATTCACCATGAGGATACAGCAAAATATTTGCGGCGTATCTAGTGGTACAGAAGCAAAGCAAAGCCCAAGTTCGTCAATACGATGAACACACCAAGCTCGCGCTCAATTTTTGTCAGTTAGCCAACGGCATGGACTCACTTGTGCCCACCCACGTGCGCGACTTCTGCGAGCTTGATTCGCGTGCTTGGATCAGACGCGCGGCGCTGCTGACGTCTGTCCAGTTCGGCACGGATGGCGCGCGCGACTGCCCCACCCGTGTCACCGCATCGACAGTCCCGCGCGCCATGTGTGCATACGTAGAGATGAATGTCATCCGAGGGTGATGTCGACGGCGTGTCGGACGCGGGAGGTTCGACATGCACTCGTAACGCCTTCCCGACGTCCTCCACGTTCGCAAGCGACACCCCCTCGATCTCCAACTTGCCTCGCGCGGTTGAAAAAGCCGTCAGATGGTAGGTCTGTGCGTCCTCTTCGGCGAGAGGATGCGGGTGTGCAGACTGCGACGCGGACCAGGCAAAGTTGACGGCGCCGCCCCAGGGTGCGGTAGCGAGGAGGAGCTTGCGCTGGACGGGAGTGGTGCACTTGGCAGGGTACGTGCTTGGGGGTTGGAGGGTGGAGAGGAAGACGTAGCAGCGGTGTGCGGGGGCGGTTCCTGCAAGTTGCTCGGGGGCAGGGCTGGTGGGTAGTGGTGACGTGTCAGTGTTGCTGGTGGAGAGCGCTCGGCGGCCAAGTATCCACCGCCCTGGACCCAGACTGCTGGTGCTCGTGCGTGCATGTCCTACGTGTTGAATTGGGGTGAGTCTGACAGCGTGCGAGGGGTACGCCATGGAGAGTTAGACGCAGAGAAAAAGATGTGTGGAGGGTCGTTGCCGCATCGACGCGTCAAGTTGGTCGGCGAACTCCTGAGGTATATGCGTGACAGGAGATTGTCACACTCCAGTGCTCACGTGACACTTTTTAATCTCCTCTTCAGCGCGTTGCCGAGTTTGAGCCATGGAGGCACTCATGCCGCCGACGTTTTAAGGTCGGAGTTTAATATTTGAAGTCCCGAGGCTCTCGGAGGTGTGACCCCATAGGGTCAGCCTTCGTTCAGGTTGCGACATGGCACATCTATTTATTGATTGAGCTTGTGAGGAATCGTATAATAACGTGCAAACTCTGCGCGGTCGTTCTTCCTTCACCATGGGTCTCTTTTCCAAGTCTTTTAACCCACTCACTGACCTGCCGGACTTGTCTGGTAAAGTCATCATCGTGACGGGTGGAAAGTACGTCGCTCCCGAACGCTGGATCGAGGCTCGTGATAA